>LPNX010598267.1:0-96764 GCA_001517045.1 Pseudotsuga menziesii
ATATAAGTAAATAAAGTGAAATTTGAAAATAAAGTTTAAATATAAAAAACATTAAATAATAAAACTAATATAAAAATGAGTTATATTTAAAAGTAATAAAGATTTTTCATAATTGGGAAGAAAAATCAATTAAGCTCTAATTCAAATATGTTCAAGTGTGATAATAAGAGATTTGACAAATTTCGATGTATGGTCCTTGGTGTTCAACAAATGTGACCTAAAATGACAATATTGAAGACTTTGATGAAAATATTATTGTGCGTTTGAATTTCCCATATAAAAAAAAGCCCCTTTTTGCATGCATGTTGTTCTAATCTAAAATATTATTGGGCGTTTGAACTTTCCATATAAAAATAAAATCGAATCCCTTTTTACATGTATGTTGTCTTAAACCGATTCCAGTAGAAGGCATTAAACCTTGAAAGAGGACACATAAGCTACAAAAGAAGCAAAATATTTCAAGCGAATTCATCCAATACTACCAAAAAAAGTTAGTAAAAGAAGAACATTGTGAAGATAAGAGGATGAAGGCCTAAACATAGATGTCTATCCATGTTTGGAAGATTGGAAATCATTTAGTATGCATCATTTGAAAACACAAACTAACCTTGCACGTTTAAAATCCGAACTATGTAGATCTAGATTGTTCACCAGCAGGAGATGGAAATAATAAACAGCTCCAACAATCACCTGAAAACAGTGCTGCAACAATGGCAAGTGTGAAGAAAATCTCGTTTTGGTCTTCGTTTTTATAGAACTCTTAGACGTCGCTATAGCGATGACAAAAATTGACTTTTTGCGCCCTAGGTCAAGTTGACTGTTGTAAAAAGCGAGTGAAATCTCAATGCCCTAGGTCAACTTGGCGGTGCCGTCGCTATAGCGACGGATAGCCGTGGATACAGCGACGTCCATCTCTTTAGCCGTGGATACAACGACGGATAAGACCCCCTGCGTGGATACATCAACGCCTTGTTCCTGTTGCTTCCGATTTTACACCAAAAAGTAAGAAATGTGGAAAACCTCCGTGGAAAAATCCGCGCTTTTGTACTAGTGATTCTAAATTACGTGAAGAATTTATTAAACCCTACTGTCAACATTGTTACAACAATGAAATTTAAAAAAAAATATGTAGCAGTATGCCCGGCTAATGGAAGTCATAATAATAAAGCCCAACCACTATACATAAACTATACATTCCATAATTTACAAGTAAAATGCACACAGTCATGATTTGACATGGTGCCATTGCAAGCAATGGGACAGTCACACCATAGATCATCACATCATTTAAAACCAAAACATAGAGTTCTCCATTAATTTATCAAAACATATGATTAATATACAAACCCAAAAATGATTATAGAGTTGAGTCTTCATCTGGACAGACATGGCTCAAAGTCTCCACACTTAAACCAACATCGAAACATTATTTACAAACACATCTCTTGGATGCCCATTATCTTAAAGGACCCAAATATTTGAATCCTTAACCAAAAAGTCACAATGATAACCCTTTTAACACAGAGCTCACACTCTGTGACTCATTACAAGAAGAGGTAAAAATTCCTATGATTTCCCAAGGCTTACCGTTGAAGGGAAGCATAGACCGTGTAGAGAGTCACCGAGGAGCCAAGATTAAATCCACCCTTGTCACGTGCATAGTGAAACGAAGAACCATTAGAAGTATGCTAAACCTAAAAATGAAACAAACAAAACCACGATGCAAAACCATATTGAGAGCATACCTCTTCCAACGCAGGATGAGTCTTTTACTCCGTGCAGTGTTAAACCGCAAGGGCCATTACCATGCAAACAACCAGCAGCATAGCTAAATAAATCCCAACAATGACCATACTAGCACTTAGGGATCATTTTCCCCATTCCTCAAGGAGCCATAAATGTGCCACCTTAATTCCCACCAAGGACAAGATTTTTACCCAGCTCTCTATAGTCCAAACCACAAAGTTCACGAAATTGCACTAAACCCCCATCAAAACCCTCTTTGGCATAGTTAAACCATATTTTCATGGCATATGAAATATTCCATGAAAGGTTTGTCACATAAACCATAGTATTTCCAAAACTTAAAATAATGTTTGCCGAGTCTTATGACTTAAGCCTATAACCCTTTGTTTTACACATTGTCATTTACATGTTATAAAATAAATATCAAAATGATAAAAATGATCATACCCTCAAACCATAGCAATCATGCCAACCATGAATATCCAGGTTTTACAACCCCAACTCTGCATCAACAATAGAAGCAGGAACAGTTAGGCCAGGACTTTAGTCCTTTTGTCTTCGATAGAAATATGATAGTGTAGTGTAGATATCATGCTGTAGGATGTCACTTTTAGTTGTTGTAGATAGATTCCATCAAATGAAGTAACCTGCACAAAAAGGGGAAGTTTGCATTAGTTCACAAGGAACTAAGTAAATCCCATAAAATCAAGAGAAACCATTTACCTCCTCGAGTGGTCCCTTAAGGGATAAAAATCTCGCCACTCCACCCCTTGATAGTTAAAGGCAAGTCAGAAATTTTCATAAATAAAACCATAAACAATGAACAAAACAAATAACGATTAAGTAAGGCGTAACTAAACCTGCATATGCAAATGTATGTTAAAAAGTAAACACTAGCAGAGTAATCATTTAATTAGTTCAATAAATATACACATAGTACATAATTACATCAACATTACATTGGAAAACACATAGAAATGTAAGAACAAATTACGACACTTCGACATAGTAAGCAATGACCGACGTATTCCGCAAAAGAAGATTTAATGTCCAGGATAGGTAGTGTTATAGCCTGTTTTTGCTTCTCATTTTGAAGCATTTGCTTGTTTTTTAAAAAACATGGTTTTGTTCATTTTTAAGTTTGGATTTTAGGTTCTTTTAAATATTTTCTTTGATTTTTATGTTTGTATTTATAAGTTGACTTCATAGGTTTTTCCAATTTTGGTTTTACTTAGTGAAATTTATAGTTTTAGGGGCTTGTAGGATGTTTATATGACTTAAATGTTCTAAAGAATATCATAAGGTTTTATTTTAAGTCATTTTACCAAAGTTAATGCTTTGCTGTGAGTTTTATTTTGAAAATTATTAAAACATGCACTCTTGTAGCGCAAGCCCAAAAAAGTTAAACACGCGCACTACAAGAAAATCACGCTATCTAAAAATCATGATTTTTGGCTCAAAATTTTCGAAATTCATGCATAGGAGAGGCCATTCACACTTGTTAATGAGTTTGATACGTGTTTTTGGCCAGAGTAATCATTATGAAAAGTGTTAATAGTTCAGGAAAGGAATCATTAGGGTAAGTTGTGGTGGTCTGGAAGTTATGAGATACAGAGTAGTGGCACATTGATAATTATCCATGATGAGGAAAATTTGCCTTTAGTTACGCATCTCCTTTCAGCGCATGAAGAGAATAGAAGTCATGGCAGAGTTCTGGCAGTTTGTAATCAAATATTGAAGAAGGTCGGTAATTTAGGGCTTTGAAGGGAAACTGTTTGGCACTGTCATGGTGGTCAGAGAAAGGTTTAATAATGAAATTGGACACCTAGTAGACAGGAAAACATATTTCTAGCAGCTGAATCCACTATTCTGATAGGTATGAGGTGAATTACTATCATATTCCATGTATTCAGGTTCACATTGACAGCAGATTAATTATGGAGTTTAACTAAGAATGCTAGTATATAAACTCAATTGTTTCTCAATGTCGAATTTTCTATGTCAATAGAGTTAAGATACTTATCAGTTTGAGTGATAAAATCCATTTCATGGGTTTAGTTTCTCAACATATCATTGTCTGTTAAAATTGCCAAGATTTGAGTTAAATTTCTTTACTGAAGGAAGAAATTTTTAAGTTCAGTTATCTAAAATGAAGAGGAGTGGGAAAACAAACAAAGCTGAACCCTCAGATATGTCTTGGGTTCAATATTTCCCTGACTGTGCAAGATTATTTTTAGAAGCAAGATGGTTAAGCTTTTTTTAGAAGATTGATGGATATCACACAAAGGTCTCATATAAGTTTGCTCAGGGATTGGATAAAGATATTGTTACTTTTGACACCTTAAATATTGAGTTCACCAGAGAACTAATAGTAGAGGCAATAGGGATTCCAGATGAAGGCAAATATTGGTTCAAAAAAGTACCTTTTACCTTTGATGCACATAATTACTTGCTTCCAGATGTTGTTGTAGAATGGGGTAAAGGAGTACATATCTAGAAGTTCAAACCAGAGTGGAGAGAACTAATAAAAATTATGCAAAGTTATATAACTTGTGAAGGAATATTTGCATTTGTATTTAAGTATCATTTCAGGTTTTTGCAGCATCTTAACCATGAAGCAAAGATGAACCTTCCTTTCTTTTTCCTTAAAAGTCTACAAACGATGTCCAGCAGGGTAAAGGAGCATCAAGACCATACTAAACAGTCTATATTTCATCATGGTCTATAAAGATAATCATAAGTACCGTGCTTCGAAAGAAGGGAAAAAATGGGATTATTTTCTATTCTGGTCTAGATTTCAATCAGAGAAAGAAGACCAAGCTCAGAAAAGACAGTGGAATAAAGGACATAATTTGGTCAAGAAACTGAAGAAGAGAGTCATAGTTGAGATAGAAGAGGATAATGTACTAGGAAAATCTATAACCCAAAGAGATGAAAATGTTGAAGATGAACAACAGATTAATATTGAGGAAAATGAAATATCAAAGGTAGAAATGAAGGATTTGGAGCATGTAGAAGTAAACCAGGAAGTAAATGAAAATTTGAAAGAACAGGAACAAGTTCCTATGGGAGTATAGTCATAATATAAGGAAAATTCATTGTTTGATGAAGCTAGGGTTGACACTGAACATGATGTATAGAAACAATCTGAAGAAGGGGTAATGTCATGAGGGATAAAAATAAAGGTAGTTTAGCTAGCTTCTATCAAACATCAAGGAAAAACTTTGAGCATGTTAGGGGAAATTGGGGTAGGTTGGAAGCCAAAGACCAAACCCAAGAATAAACTCAGATTGAAAATGAAAGAATTGTTAAACCCTAAACTAGCTCGGAAGAAAATTACAGTGATTGAAGACTCTTCATCTCAAGAAGAGTTAGAAGACATTGAAGATTTAAATGTAAAGAAGATGAAGGGTAAGAAAGAAATTATTTCAGAAGATAAGTTAAATTTCACTGAAACAAAAATTTCATAGATATTTAAGGAAGTTCAAAAGAAGGTAAACTTAGACCATCATCAAGATGATTCAAAGAAGCAGCATTCAGTCATATCAAGTTTTTGTGTAGAGAAAGAAAAGGTTGCAGAGCCATTAGCTGAATGTAGTGTTGAAGTCAATGAATCTTCAGGGGTTCCTATGGCTATGACAGAGAAGCTAGAGGAATATGAAGAGATTTTATAGAAATTGAAAATCCCTTGGATGCCAGAAAAAATGCATCGATTTTCAAGGTAAGTGCACTGATTCAGAGAATGAGAATTTGCATAGAAGTATTAAAGAGTACAAATATCAGATAGAATACCTGCATGAAACAAATGAGGGGTTAGTGACTGCTAACAGAATATTGAGAGAATATTTAGAGGAGGTAAATAGCCACTATCAAGAATTAATTGTAGTTTCTAAGGAGGCTTTGAAAAGGAAAAGATAGACACAAAGTTTATATACATAATTGAAGAAAACCATTCAAGAACTAACACAACAAAATCAGGAGCTTTCAAAAAGAGTCGAAGACTTGGAAGCTGATCATCAGAAAACAAGAAAGAAGAATCAAGCTTTAGAAGGGATAGCTCTATCGGCAGAGGCTACTAAGGACTTGTAAAGTGCTTTAAAAATAGTGGTTATTACTTAGTCTTTGAAAAAGTTAGTTTAATTTGTATGACTATATTTTTATTGAGTAATTTGGTAGTATGAACTAAAAGTAGTTTTTTTTAGTTATGTAACTGTCTTTGGGAAACCAAGATAAAATTAAGTTTGGAAAAAGACTGGGGGTTCAAATTTTTGTACAAGGGGAGGCTGTCAAGCTACTGTTTATGGAGCTAAGTGTCAAAAAATCTTATGTATTCTAAATGACTGAGTATAGGAAACTATAAGCCCTATTTATCTTATATATTAGTTTCATTTCTGATTGGTTTAATCACTCAGTTTATATATTCATTTATTGTTTGAGGTTATTATTCATGAAATGCTTGTTAATTGTGGATGAAATTCAGTGTTGTGCTTATTGATTCTGGTTTATGTTTTATATATTATACATATCAATCCTTCATTGTGCATGATTTAGTGTTTTCCCTAGCCTTGTGAAGTTTTCACCCTCTTGTTTACAAAATGCACAGCCAAAACCCTAAAAAACCTATTTTACTAGATTTTGTTTTATGAGATTGTGTTGCCTTCTTCTGTTGTAGTCTGAGAAAAATTTCTGGCACTAACATCTTTGGCACCATTGCCGGGGATGAAGCTAAAATCCTACTTTTCCTGGGTTACTCATTATTTAACTAGTTTTGAGAGGTGGACTTAAACTAGAAAATTTTAAAACACTACATTTCACCAAATATTTCACAGTGGCTACTAAACGGGTTGGAACAAGAAGTAGACCTAGTTCACCTTTACAGCTAGGTGTCTTAGACCCAGAGCATATTATGAAAACAGCTAGGAAAATCAAAAGGTCTTAGTCATCTCCATCCTTATGTAACCCTGATCAAATAGACTTATTATCACCTTTTTCTGTTTTAAAGGAAGAGGAACAATATTCATCCTGGTTGAAACCTACAATCCTTGTTAGTAACTTTTAGATTTTTATTGATCCTCAATATTTCAAGAAATCAAAGACCTTATCTCCTAGAAAAATCCCTTTATTTCACCTCAAAGTTGGTAAGACTCCTTTTCATCCAAGTCCTAGTCAAGTTTTTCCTTCATCTAAACTTGTCAACTTAAAGATGGCAGCCCAAAATCAACCATTAGACATGATGGATTGAATAGTGGCAGCTAGGTATGCACCTCTAGTTTTACCTCAACCCTTAAATGCTCTTGCTGGTGGATATTACCAAAAATACTTACCTAGGTTTAACGAACAAGGTGAGACCACTGTTGAGGAGCATTGGGATGCATTTCTCAGCTATGCAGATAATTAGAATATTGAGGCAAAATATGTGTGGATGAGGATGTTCGTACAGATTCTAGATGGAGAGGTCAGAAGATGGTTAAGAGAGTTACCAACAAACTCTATTACTATAATAGAAGAGCTTCAGGATCTTTTCATGAGACAATGGGGTGATACTAAGGATCACACATATTACATTATAGAGTTTGGAGCTCTAAGAAGGAAGAAAGATGAAACTATAGCTGATTTCTCTAAGAGGTTCAATAAAATGTATGGTAGAATCCCGACAGAGATTAAGCCTTCTGAAACTTCTGCAAAACTCACTTATGCTAATGCTTTTGATCATGAGTTTTCCCTACTTTTGAGAGAAAGAATACCTGTTCCTTTACTTAACATGCAAGAGTCGGCATTAGAAGTGGAATCTAATATTCTTGCTTCTAATAGATTGAACAAGTTTATGACAGAAAGGATAAGAAAGATGCAGCTCCAGTGGTTTCAACATCACACTCTGCAGAAGGTAAGATTGATGAGATGGAAAAACTAGTAAAAATCCTAACAGAAAAACTAAAGAAATTGGAATTAGAGAAAAATTCAAATAAGCATGTTCAAGAGGGAGACAGAAACCCTAATAATCCAAGTCAATTTAGAAGACAGTTTGCACCTCATTTCATTCCCAGAGAGAGAAGAAATAATTATATACAATGAAGGACAAAAGCTAAGGATCAAAAGGTGCCACCCCCACTTCAGAATAATGTTACTAATGAAGGAGAAATAGAAGAAGAAGAAGAGTTTTTTGAGGATCCAGATCAAAACATGAATTATTTTGGAGAACAGTTGACTGAAGGTTTTGTGACTGAGGAGGATTTTTTTAACTCAAAATACTATGATGTATATTTTTTTGAAACAGAAAATGATTTAAACCTTGAAGTAACTGCTGATATATATATGAATAATCCAAAGAAAATGCTAAATTTAAGATCAGGGCCAAAACAGGTGGTTCAAAATCCTAGAAAGAAGGTAATTTTTCCTCCTAAATAGTAGTCTGATCCAGTATTAGAAAATAAACAGAATCAGGATAAACAAAAGAAGGTTATTGAAGTTGAAGAAGTGAATAAAAGTATGCAAAATTTTAATCTTGAAAATGAATTGTGAAAAATTAAAATCGCCATGCCTTTCACTGAGTTGATAAAGAATCCTTCTTACAAAAATTTAGTTTTGAAAATGATTGGTTCAACAAACAGTCAAGTACCTTCTGACACAGTAAATTTACAAGAGGAAAATCCTAAAATTTTTATTGGATCAGCTTTGGCAGAGAAAACAAAAAATGATGCAAGTGCATCTCCTCCTTTTATATCACATTAACCATTCATGAGAAGATGATACATAATTGCCTTTTGGATTCAGAAGCGTCTCATAATCTAATGCCGAAAGGAGTCATGGAAGCTTTAGGGTTGAGCATAACAAAACCTTATCATGACTTGTATGCTTTTGATTCTCGAGCTGTAAAATGCTTAGGAGTGACAAAGGATATGGTGGTTAGTTTAGCTCAGCTACCAATAAAAAGTGTGATTATGGATGTAGTAGTGGCGGATATCACACGTAAGTTTGGAATGCTCCTTTCTAGATCTTGGGCCAAGAAGGTAGGTGGAACTCTACAGATGGACTTAACATATGCAACCATTCCTGTCTTCGGAGGTGAAAATACAAGGTTGTATAGAGAGTTACAATTTTCCTATATTGTGACTGATGACAAGAATCCTACAAATCATCCATTGTATGCTGTTGAAAAGGATTTGGGTACTTGTATGTTGCACTTTAGTGATGATAATGACACTGTTGTTATATTACAGGTTGAAAAAGAAAAATTAGTCAAATGCACTAGGGAACAGGAGGATGAACTTTGGTAAATGTATTTTGATGGATCATTATCTAAGGAAGGTGTTGTAGTAGGAGTTGTTCTGATATCTCCTAGTGGTGAAGAGGTAAGATTAATGTATAAGTTGGAATTTATTACCACTAATAATACAACAGAGTATGAGGCTCTGTTGTTAGTTTTGAGAGCTACAAAATATTTAGGTATTCAGCAAATCTCTGTGTATGGCGACTCCGAGTTGGTTGTTCAGCAAGTAAGGAATAACTATCAAGCAAAGCCAGATTTGTTCAAAGTGTACAGGGATGAAGTATGGGATATGGTAGACAATTTCTTTATGGCTTTTAATATCAATTATATTCCTAAGGATCATAACCAAACTGCTGATTCTCTTGCCCTAGTAACCACACATTTCAGGATTCCTAAAACAACACAGCTGAAGTATCCTATTGAAGTTAGGTATAGACCTTCTGTGCCTGATAATATAAAGAAATGGAGATTTTTTGAAGATGATTTTGGGATAAAAAGGTTTTTAGAGCTAACAGGTGAGTTTTCTAATTCTTTAATTGACCAAGAACAGGACGATGAAATTGAACATTTTGAGGGTGTTCCAGAAAATGAGATTGCAGGTCACAAGATCATTGAACTAAAAAGTAATTTTATTCCTAACGGTCTGGTGCCTTTGGAGAGGATTTTTTCCAAGAATGATACCCCTTTAAAACCAGTTATGTAGTCTTTAGAAGAAAATGTAATGGATTGTAATATTGGCACCAAGGAGCACCCCAAAATAGTAAAGGTCTCAAAGGCACTCACAATAGAGCAAAGAAACATGTACATCAAGTTATTAAAAGAGTAGGTTGATGCTTTTGCTTGGCCATACGAGGATTTGAAGACATATGATACTAGTATATACAGCATAAAGTGCCTTTGAAACCAAATGTTAAACCTTTCAGACAGAGATTAAGGAGAACCAATCTTGCTTTGTTTCCTAGTATAGAAAAGGAGGTAAAAAAATTGTTAGATTCTAAGATTATTGTTCCCCTTCGATATTCTTCATGGGTAGAAAATCTACTACCTATCAGAAAAAAGAATGGTGAAATTAGATTGTGTGTTGATTTTCGAAATTTGAATAGGTATTCACTGAAAGATAATTATCCTTTGCCAAAGATTGAACAAATATTGCAGAAGGTGGTTGGTGCACAAATAATCTCAATGGTATATTGTTTTTTAGGGTATAACCAAATTGTAATGCACCCTGACGACAGAGAAAATATAGCTTTTACTACTCCTTGGGGTAATTTTATATATGAAAAAATTCCTTTTGGATTAATGAATGTTGGAGTTTCCTTTAAAGAGCCATGGACATAGCCTTCGTGGGAGAAAGGGATAAGTTTGTAGTGATCTATTTAGAAGATATTACAGTCTTCTCACAATCTGATGATGAGCACTTAAAACACTTAAAACAAACTTTCCTGAAATGCAGAAAATATGGTTTCTCTCTCAATCCCAAAAAGTCACATTTTGCTTTAAAAGAAGGTAAGTTGTTGGGTCATTTGGTTTTAGCTGATGGCATAAGGATAGACATTAGAGGAAATTTGGGGTCTAAAATGGGCCTCCTAAGGAAAATAATAAAATAATAGTTAAAATAATAAAATAATAGTTAAAATAATAAAATAATACTTATTAATTTTGGAGGAAGAATGAAAAAAACTACTTTTTGTGTTCGTATTTTCGACATATCTCCCTATGTATTTACTCAAATTCTAAGCGGGAGAGCTCGTTGGATGCATAATTTAATTCTGCATCCAACGAGTACCCACACTGCATACTTTTGGCAAACCCCCCTGCCCCAAAAACAAGAAATACCTGAAAAAACGTGATGATGACATCATCATCACGTTTTTTCAGGTATTTCTTGTTTTTGGGGCAGCAGGGTCCGCCAAAAGTATGCAGTGTGGGTACTCGTTGGATGCGGAATTAAATTCCGCATCTAACAAGCTCTCCCGCTTGAAATTTGAGTAAAAAGACATGGAGATATGTCGAAAATACGAACAAAAAAAGTAGTTTTCTTTTATGATAAATATGTCAATTCAACCATTATGGTTGACTCATTTTATTGAAATTCTATTGGTTCTTGAATTCCAACTCACAAAATTTGTTGTTGGCACGTTTTCTTATAAGGTCCATTTTAGACCCCAAATTTCCTCTAATGTCTAGAAAGGGTAAAAGCTATTCTGAAAATTAGTTTACCAAGGAGTAAGAAGGATGTGCAATCTTTCATTGGAAAAATAAATTTTCTGCGTTGGTTCATACCAAATTTTGCTGAAATCATTAAACAAATTATAACCATGTTGAAGAAAGATCAGGAAGTTAAGTGGATTGCGGAAGCTAAAAATTCATTTGAAAAGATTAAGATAGCTCTTACAGAAGCACCAGTACTAGTAAGTCCTAATTTTACAAAGAAATTTTTTACTTTTTCTTTTGCATCAGAGGATACTTTACCTGTTGTTTTATTATAGAATAATAATGATGGACTTGAACAGGCAATTGCATTTTTCAGCAAGACCCTCAGAGACTCAAAATTGAAGTATAGCACTTTGGAGAAGCAATCTTACTCATTGGTAAAGGCATTCAAGTTTTTTAGAATTTATGTTCTACATTCCAAAGTCATTGCTTATATTCCTAATGCTGCCATTAAGGATGTATTGACTCAACCTGATAGTGAAGGAAAAAGGGGGAAATGGATTGCAAAGATAATAGAATATGATGTGAAAATTAAGCCTACAAAGCTAGTGAAGGGACAGGGTTTGGCTAAATTGTTAGCTGATTCAAATTGTTAAGCTTTAGGCCTTCATCTCATGGCAGAATATCCTATACAAGAAGAATTGCAAGCAAAGCAAGAGAAGGAAAGAATTATGGACCACTATGCAGAATCCACATGGTATGCAGATATTGTACACTTTCTTTTGTATTTACAATGTCAAGAACATCTAGATAAGAAAGAAACTAGGTCATTGAAGTTGAAAACTACTAAATATTGTTTGATAGAACAACAGCTATTTTGGAAAGATCCAGGCGGTATTTTGCTTAGATGTTTGGATAAGCCAAAAATTGAAGAAGTAATCTCTGAATCACATGAAGGTACTTGTGGGGGATAAGTATTAAAAGGAAACAACTTATAAAATTTTGAGAGTCGGATACTATTGGCCTTCTTTATTCTTTGATGTATATCAACAGGTAAGAGCATGTATCCCATGTCAAAAATTTGCTCGCAAGCAAAAGTTGGTGTCTTTACCATTAAAGTCTATTGCAGTGAATGTCCATTTTTAGTAGTGGGGTTTGGACTTCATAGGGGAGATAAATCCTTCTTCTTCAGGGTAGCATAAATGGATTTTGACAGCTATATATTTCTTCACTAAATGGGTAGAAACTATCCCCACAAGAAATGCAACATACATAGATTTTAGGAGATTTTATTCAGGAAAATATTCTTAGGAGATTTGGATGTCCCAAGAAGTTATTGAGTAATAATGATCAAGCTTTTTAGTCCAAAGCTATGGTGGAATTTTGTGAAAATAATGGGATTGTTTTGAAACATTCAACACCTTATTATCCTCAGAGAAATGGGTTAGCTGAGTCAACCAATAAGAGTATTATTCAGAGTATCAAGAAGTTATTGAAGTAGAATAAACGATCATGGGACTCAATGTTAAAATATGCATTGTGGGCAGACAAAATAACAATTAAAAAGGCAATTGGAACTTCTCCTTTTCAATTGGTATATGGTACTGATGTAGTGTTCCCTGTTCAACTTAGTATTTCAGTGATGAAATTTCTTCAAGATAGTCAAGAAGAACCCAGTGATATTCAAAGAAGAATTTATGCACTGATAGATTATAGTAGAAATGTGAAACAATAGAGGAAAAAGCTTAGCTATATAGGACAAAGATCAAAGAAAGGTTTGATAGAAAGATCAAGGAGAACACCTTTTCAAATGTAGATATGGTTTTGAGATGGGATGTTAGAAAGGGGCAGAAAGGAAAGCATGGCATGTTTGATAACCTATGGTTTGGTCCTTTCATAGTATCAAAGATTCTGGAGAATAATACTTTTTTGTTACAGACTTTGGATGGTGAGGAATTGTCTAATCCAGTTAATGGACGTTTCCTCAACCATTTTTACAGCTTTTGAGGTAAGATATTGGATTTTCATTGTATATACCGGTGTGAAGAGTAAAATAAAGACTCCATGAACCAATGGAATTTTTGTAGAATAGCAGGTAGTTGCAGTTACAACACAGAAGGCACTGATCTACAGGTTCTTGAAGCCTCGCAGGAAGGACTTCATCCTACAACAGGAGCTAGATGTTATAGCCTATTTTTGCTTCTAATTTTAAAGCATTTGCTTGTTTTTTAAAAACATGGTTTTGTTCATTTTTTAAGTTTGGATTTTACGTTCTTTTAAATCTTTTATTTGATTTTTATGTTTGTATTTATAAGTTGACTTCATAGTTTTTTCCAATTTTGGTTTTACTTAGTGAAATTTATAGCTTTTAGGGACTTGTAGGATGTTTATATGACTTAAAGGTTCTAAAAAATATCATAAGGTTTTAATTTAAGTCATTTTACCAAAGTTAACCATTTGCTATGAGTTTTATTTTGAAAATTATTAAAACAGGTATTCTTGTAGCACAAGCCCAAAAAAGTTAAGCATGCGCACTACAAGAAAATCGTGCTATCTGAAAATCATGATTTTTGGCTCAAAATTTTTGAAATTCGCGCATAGGAGAGGCCATTCACACTTGTTAATGAGTTTGATACGTGTTTTTGGCCAGAGTAATCATTGTGACAAGTGTTAACAGTTCAGGCAAGGAATCATTAGGGTAAGTTGCAGTGGTCTAGAAGTTATGAGATACAGAGTAGTGGAAAATTAATAATTATCCATGATGAGGAAAATTCACCTTTAGTTACGTATCTCCTAAACTACATGAAGAGCATAGAAGTCGTGGCAAAGTTTTGGTAGTTTGTAATCAAATATTGAATAAGGTTGGTAATTTAGGGCTTTGAAGGCAACTGTTTGGCACTGTCGTGGCGATCAGAGAAATATTTAAGAATGAAATTGGACACCTAGAAGACAGGAAAACATATTTCTAGTAGCTAAATCCACTATTCTGATAGGTATGAGGCGAATTACGATCATATTCCATGTATTCTGGTTCTCATTGAAAGAAGATTAATTATGGATTTTAACTAAGAATTCTAGTATATAAACTCAATTGTTGCTCGATGTCGAATTTTCTCTGTCAATAGAGTTAAGATACCTATCAGTTTGAGTGATGAAATCTAGTTCAGTGGTTTAGTTTCTCAACATATCATTGTCTATTAAAATTGCCAAGATTTGAATAAAGTTAAAGTTCTTTACTGAAGGAAGCAATTTTTAAGTTCAGTTATCTAAAATGAATAGAAGTGGGAAAACAAACAGAGCTAAACCCTCAGATATGTCTTGGGTTCAAGCTTTCCCTCACTGTGCAAGATTATTTTTAGAAGTAGAATGGTTAATCTTTTTTGAGAAGATTGATGGATATCATATAGAGGTTTCATATAAGTCTGCTCGGGGATTGGATAAAGATATTGTTAGTTTGACACCTTAAATATTGAGTTGACCAGAGAACTAATAGTAGAGGCTACAGGGATCCCAGATGAAGGCGAATATTGGCTCAAAAAAGTACCTTTTACCTTTAATGCACATAATTACTTGCTTCCAGATGTTTTTGCAGATTGGGGTAAAGGAGTACATATCTAGAAGTTCAAACCAGAGTGGAGAGAACCAATAAAAATTCTACAAAGTTATATAACTTGTGAAGGAATATTTGCATTTGTATATAATTATCATTTCATATTTTTGCAGCATCTTAACCATGAAGCAAAGATGAACCTTCCTTTCTTTTTCCTTAAAAGTCCACAAAAGATGTCTAGCAGGGTAAAGGAGCATCAAGACCATACTAAACAATCTATATTTCATCATGGTCTAATAAAGCTAATCATAAGTACTCTGCTTTGAAAGAAGGAAAAAACAAGGGATTATTTTCTATTTTGGTCTGGATTTCAATCAGAGAAAGAAGACCAAGCTCATAAAAGATAGTTGAATAAAGGACATAATTTGGTCAAGAAACTGAAGAAGAGAGTCATAGTTGAGATAGAAGAGGATAATGTACCAGGAAAATCTATGACCCAAAGAGATGAAAATGTTGAAGATGAACAACAGACTAATATTGAGGAAAATGAAATATCAAAGGCAGAAATGAAGGATTTGGAGCATGTAGAAGACACTCTTCATGTGCAAGTAAACCAGGAAGTAAATGAAAATTTGAAAGAACAGGAACAAGTTCCTATGGGAGTACAGTCAGAAGATAAGGAAAATTCATTGTTTGATGAAGCTAGGGTTGACACTGAACAGGATATATAGAAACAGTTTGAAGAAGGGGTAATGTCACAAGGGATGAAAAGAAAGGTAGTTTAGCTAGCTTCTATCAAACATCAAGGTAAAACTTTGAGCATGTTAGGGGAAATTGTGGCAGGTTGGAGGCCTACGACCAGACCCAAGAATAAACTCATATTGAATATGAAAAAATTGTTAAACCCTAAACTAGCTCAGAACAAAATTACAGTGATTGAAGACCGTTCATCTCAAGAAGAGTTAGAAGGAAATGAAGATTTAAATGTAAAGTAGATGAAGGGTAATAAACAAATTATTTTAGAAGAGAAGTTAACTTTCAATGAAACCAAAATTTCATAGATATTTAAGGAAGTTCTAAAGAAGGTAATCTTAGACCATCATCAAGATGATTCAAAGAAGCAACATTCATTCATATCTAGTTTTTGTGTAGAGAAAGAAAAGGTTGCAGAGACATCAACCCAATGCAGTGTTGAAGTCAATGAATCTTCAGCGGTTCCTGTGGCTATGATAGAGTAGCTAGAGGAAGATGAAGAGATTTTTAAGAAATTGAAAATCCCTTGGATGCTAGAAGAAATGCATCTAGTTTCAGAGGGAAGTGAATTGATTCAAAGAATGAGAATTTGCAGAGAAGTATTAAACAATACAAATATCAGATAGAATACCTGCATGAAATAAATGAGGGGTTAGCGACTGCTAACAGAATATTAAGAGAATAATTAGAGGAGGTAAATATCCACTATCAAGAATTAATTGTAGTTTCTAAGGAGGCTTTGAAAAGCAAAAGAAAGACACAAAGTCTATATGCAAAATTTAAGAAAACCATTCAAGACCTAACACATCAAAATCAAGAGCTTTAAAAAAGAGTCGAAGACTTGGAAGCTGATCATCAGAAAACAAGAAAGAAGACTCAAGCTTTAAAAGGGATAGCTATGTTGGCAAAGGCTAGTAAGGACTTGTAAAGTTATTTAAAAATAGTGGTTATTAGTTGGTCTTTGAAAAATTTAGTTTAATTTGTATGACTATATTTTTATCGAGTAATTTAGTAGTATGACCTAAAAGTAGTTTTTTCAGTTATGTATCTGTCTTTGGGAAACCTGTTAGGATATTTAGACACTTAGGAGTTAGTTAAGATCAACTTGTGTAATATATCCGTTAGGTAAAAGTGTGTTTATTTAGTATGCATTAGTATGCATTTGTAAATATTCTAATCCGACGGTCACGATATGTTCTAGACATAGAATGATCCGACGGTTTAACTTCTCTTAGATCATACCTACCATTGATCCGGGGCTTAACACCCGATTGGTCTATGATATCTATTTAAAGAGCATAGAGGGTCCTTGGCTAGTTGATCGATTATGAGAAGCTCATGTAACTTTCTTTCTTTTGCATAATAAATTGCTCCAAGTAGCTATTTGGCTGGGGCCGTGGACTATTTCCCTCTCGAGGTTTTTAACCACGTGACAAACATTGGTGTATTGATCTATGATATATTTGTGTGAAGCGGTTTTTCTTGCTGTTTAGTCCTTTGGGAGTACCCTGTGTACCCTAACATGGTATCAGAGCTTTTATGAAGAGCCGCTTTCGGTTTTGATCAAGATCTGGAACCAGTGTTGCCGAAACTTTGAAATGGTTTTTGGTTATAGATTTTATATGCATTTATGGCCTATGAGAGATATTCCATTGCGTCCAAAGCACCGTTTCCATTGAGAAATAGTTTTTGTTTCACCGAAAACCATTTTCGTTTGCTCTAGAAACACCAATTTCGGCAAATCTGAAGGTATAATGTTACAGTGATGGATTTGTTTTATTTTTTTTAAATCTCTCATATTATATCAGTCTTATAAATAGATATTTTTGTTTTAGTCTCAGACTATTGCCTTCCCTAGCTGCGTATGCTCTTTGCCGTGCACCTTGCGCGATCGCGTCGAATCAGAAACAGTGAGGGAAAGTTTTTTTTCTTGTCTTCTCGGCTATGTATGCTTTTTGTCGTGCACCTTGTGCGATCACGGAAAATCAGAAACAGTGAGAAAACGTGAAAATTTAGACTTTCCGGGTAAGCTAACCAAGATGTAACCCCATTGTGTGGGAAAAGTTTTTTTTGTTTTTGTTTTTCATTTTTTTGTGATTTGCAGGAAAAGAAAGCAAGCATGGAAAACGAGAGAGAAGAGTAAAAAAAAAGGCCCCCTTCCTCTTTCCATAGTTTTACGTACCTTTTAAACTTAGCTCACTTGGTCCAAAGTTGCTTTACACCTTGATAAGTCTTGAGTTCAAATCTTATCAAGCTACTTTTTAGTGCATGCAATTTCTATTTTCAAGTTACTTTATTGTAAAAGTGCATCTCACATTAATAAAATAAAATAAAAGTGAGTCACTTAAGTCTTTTAATTTATTGCCGCACTATTTAAAAGTACATTATTATAAAAGTGAACCTCACTTATTCTACAAAAGTGATTCACTTCAAAGCAACTTTATTGTAAAGTGATTGTCAAAGGTTGATCTTTGGAAGAGGAGGGTTCTTTTTTTAATTGGTCAAGTTAATATCTGCCACGTCACTATTGGGGACATCTTCAACATTTCCTTTCATCAAGCATAACTTCATCATCCAGAATCAATTTTAAGTGCCGTTTTTTTTTTTTTAAACCGCATATTTTTTTGAGCTCTTTGCATCCATATAGTTAGTTTCTATTCTTTCAGCCAGTATTTTACACTATGGCCACCCCTTGTGATATTATACTTACAATTTCTAACTATTTTTCATGGAAATCTCGTATGGAGGATGTTCTGTGAAGTAGGGGACTTTTTAGGATAACCTCAGAGAAAGAAACATAACCCATTGATGATGATAAGAAAATTAAATGGGCAAATAGATTTGATGAAGCTCGTGGATTGATTGGGATGTCAATCTCTACTGATTTGCGATTCCACATATCTGGCATTGATGAACCTGATAAAGCTTGGGAAAATTTGGAATGTGTGTTTAGTAAACACAATGAAATTTGGGGTCATCAACTTGAGAATGAGCTGCTTTCCTTAAATCCAAATGATTTTTCATGCATTCAAGACTATTTATCTATAAAACTCTTAGACTATTATGTGCAGAATGCAAGATTAAGAAGGAAGATAAACAATGTATTTATCATATTCTTTCCAAACTTGGACCTACATATTCTGTTTTTGTATCTACATTCTACTCCATGAAAGAATCCTTGACTACAACTAGCTATCAAGAGCCTAGCCTTGAATCCTTTTTATGATTCCCTAATTAGAGAGCAAGATAAACTCATTCATCTTGGAATAATTAATAATGCAGATACATCTGGGAAAGCCTTATTGTCCCAACAGAAAGAAAATTCCAAGCCTCCCAAGAAACATAATTTTCGCAATAATAAGTAAAACAACAAGGGTCCCAAACCCTCTCAGTCAGCTCCTCCTTTAAAAAATGACAAAGGATCCAAGCAAAAAGGCAAGAAGACTGAGCGTCATTGCAATTTTTGTGGAAAAGATAATCATGATGAATCTAAACGTTTTAAGAAGATGATAGCCTTAGAAGTAGCAATGAAGAAGCACCACATCAGCCTAGATTTGTCTTCAGAATCTACCTCTCATGGACATGCAGTTTGTGCTTCTGGTTACTCTTATACTGCATCTTCTTCTTCTACTTCAATTGAATGTCTCATTGATTCTGG
Organism: Pseudotsuga menziesii; assembly: GCA_001517045.1. Classification (NCBI taxonomy): domain Eukaryota; kingdom Viridiplantae; phylum Streptophyta; class Pinopsida; order Pinales; family Pinaceae; genus Pseudotsuga; species Pseudotsuga menziesii. The sequence goes on from LPNX010598267.1 coordinate 19,129, forward strand.
AGCATCTTATCATATGGTTAAGGATAAAGACATCTTTTCTACTATGCATAAATGTAACACCAAACAAATATTTGTTGGTGATGATAGATCTCTAAGTGTTGTAGGATCTGGAACAATTCCAATAGAAAATGGTCATTTCAGTGATGTACTATGTGTTCCAAAAATTTCCTGCATATTGTTATCCGTCTATCAAATTACTCATTCAGGTGAAGGTAAAACTGTGACGTTTACACCTCACCAAGTTGTAATCAAGGATTTTAAAAATCCTCAAAATATCCTTGCTACTGGAACTATTGATGATATTACCAGGTTGTACAAATTTAACAACTTTGGGTCATCACCTTTTTCAGTTTTTGTTGCTCATAGTGATAACTTGAGCAAAATTTGGCATGAGCGATTTGGTCACTTAAATTATCTCTCATTGCAACAACTATGTAAAGACAATATGGTGACTGGTCTTCTGCTGGTATCTTGCAAGGATGGTGTTTGTTCCAGCTGTGTACTCGGAAAGCATCATTGGGACATTTTTGACAAAAATGCCTCTTGGCACGCATCGGTTCCCTTGGAGCTTGTGCATAGTGACTTTTGTGGCCCTCTTCCATCTACTTCCTTTTCTGGTTTCAAATATTTATTAACTTTCATTGATGACTACTCCAAACACACTTGTGTTTACTTCATAAAACTTAATAGCGAAGTATTTAACATGTTCTTAGCCTACAAGGCTCTTGTTGAAAAACAATCTGGTCATCAAATTATTAAGTTAAGATCTGACAATGGAGGAGAATATGTTAACAATAAGTTCACTACTTTTTGCGCTGAACAAGGAATCGAACAACAGCACACTGTTCCATATACACCACAACAGAATGGTGTAGCTGAACGGAAGAACCGCACTTAAAGGAAATGGCTAATTGTATGATCCTATCTAAAGGACTAAGTCTTCAATATTGAGATGAGGCCATAAATTGTGCAAATTACATAGTAAATCACACACCCACTAAATTTTTACAGGGTATAACATTGGAAGAAGCATGGAGTAAAATTAAACCAGATGTAAGTCACTTTTGTGTGTTTGGTTGTGAAGCATGGGCTCACATTCCGGATGAAAAACGGAAAGCATTGTAGCCTAAAAGTGAAAAGTGCATATTTGTTGGATATTCTGAAGATGTAAAAGGTTATAGACTTCTTCAGCCACATTCTCATGATATAATCATTAGAAGAGATGTTAAATTTGATGAAAATCTCTTGTCCTGCGAGCCTAACTTGGTGGGTGTGCCATCTTTGGCCTGCGAGCCTGATTCGGCGATTGTGCCTTCTTCTTCTTCTTCTTCCAGCTTCCTTGATAGGTTTCCAACTCTAGTTTCTAATGATGACAGTGAGGATGAAAATCCACCTCCACCTTCTCATGTTCCTCCAATTGCACCATCACCAATACTTCCTCGATGGGTCCGTTAAACATGTGAAGCAGCTGGTGATCTTGCCGGTGATCCTAGAGATCCACGTCGAACACGTTCTCAGTTTCAGCGAGCCTCTTCTCTTTTGGCTCAATTTTCCGAGAATCATGACCCAGAAACTTTTGTAGAAGCTTCAGGAAATCCAGATTGGGATGCAGCTATGGATGAAGAATATCGTTCCTTAATGGCGAACGATACTTGGGATCTTGTCCCTCTTCCAAAAGGAAGAAAACTTGTCAGATGTAAATGGGTCTACAGAACTAAGTATGCATCAGATGGAAGTCTTGAAAGACTTAAGGCAAGGTTAGTTGCCAAATGTTTTTCCCAAGTTGAAGGGATTGACTACAATGAAACCTTTGCCCTTATAGCGAAAATGAACTCCATCTGCCTTGTTCTTTCCCTTGCAGCCTTACATAACTAGGAATTCCATCAAATGGATGTCAAGTCTTCCTTCTTACATGGTGATTTACATGAGGAAATTTACATGGAACAAACTCCTGGATATGTTCAGAATAACTCTAGCCTTGTCTGTCTCCTTAAGAAATCCTTATATGGCCTTAAGCAAGATCCTAGAGCTTGGTATGCTGAAATGGATAGATTTCTCCTTGACACTGGTTTTTCTAGATGCCATTCTGACCCCAATGTCTATACCAAGAAAGTAGGAAACCATCTCATCATACTTGTTCTTTATGTTGATGATCTTATCCTTACTGGTAGTGACCCTAACCTTATAACCCATGTGAAATCCAGTCTTAAGCAAAATTTTGAAATGTCAGAATTAGGAAATTTGCATTATTTTCTTGGTCTCCAAGTCTTACAAACCAAAGAAGGAATATTTATTTCCCAGTCTAAGTATGCTTGTGACCTTCTTTGTCGCTTCCACATGGAAGATTGTAAACCAACCCCTTCTCCCTTCCAATCTGGAGTCAAAATTTCTACCACTTGTACTTCCCCTGAAGTAGATGCCACCTTGTATCGTTAGCTTGTTGGTAGTATTTTATACTTGACTCATTCCTGTCCTGACCTTTCCTTTGCCGTTGGTCGTGTTGCCCGTTACATGCAAACTCCTCATGAAAGTCACTGGAAAGCAGCAAAAAGAATAATTCGATATATTCGAGGTACAATTCAATTTGGGATTCACTACAGTACAGGGGGGAAACCTTTGTTGGCTGGTTTCACTGATTCAGATTGGGCCGGTGATCCTGATGATCGGAAGTCTACTGTAGGTTATGTTTTCAGCCTGGGATCTGGACCTGTCACTTGGGCTTGTAAGAAACAACAAGCTCTTGCTCTTTCTTCAGTAGAAGTAGAATATCGAGCCGCAGTTAATGCCAGTCATGAAGCTTTATGGCTTCGACAGATCCTTTCAGAGTTTTGATTTGAGCAGCAGTAGCCTACTCCACTTTGGTGCGACAATCAAAGTGCCATCAAGCTTTCCAAAGATCCAGTTCTACATCAGTGCAGCAAACACATTGAGCTACACATGCACTTCATTATAAATCTTGTTCATGATTGTGTTATTGAAGTGCTCTATTTTCCTACAGATGATCAAGTTGTAGAAATCTTCACCAAGTCTCTTACAGAAGCGGAGTTTTCTAAACTTCAGTCTATGTTAGGAGTTCAGGAAAGTGTCCTTAAGGGGGGATAGGCTCTAATGCCTCCTTCCTTCTCCTAATAGTGTCCATTTGTAAATCCTTCAATCCTATCCCAAGTTCTTCTTAAGGGGGGATGTTAGGATATTTAGACACTTAGGAGTTAGTTAAGATCAACTTGTGTAATATATCCGTTAGGTAAAAGTGTGTTTCTTTAGTATGCATTAGTATGCATTTGTAAATATTCTAATCCGACGGTCACGATATGTTCTAGACATAGAATGATCTGACGGTTCAAATTCTCTTAGATCATACCTACCATTGATCCGTGGCTTAACACATGATTGGTTTATTATCTCTATTTAAAGAGCATAGAGGGTCCTTGGCTAGTTGATCGATTATGAGAAGCTCATGTAACTTTCTTTCTTTTGCATAATAAATTGCTCCAAGTAGCTATTTGGCTGGGGCCGTTGACTGTTTTCCTCTCGAGGGTTTTAACCATGTGACAAACATTGGTGTATTGATCTGTGATCTGTTTGTGTGATGCGGTTGTTCTTGGTGTTCGGTCCTTTGGGTGTACCCTAACAAAACCAAGATAAAAGTAAGGTTGGAAAAAGACTGGGGGTTCGAATTTTTGTACAAGGGGAGGCTATCAAGCTACTCTTTTTGGAGCTAAGTGTCAAAACTCTTACGTATTTTGAATGACTAATTATGGAATATATGCAACTATAAGCCTTATTTATCTTAGCTGTTGGTTTCATTTCTGATTTCCTTAATCACTCAATTGATATATTCATTTCTTGTTTGAGGTTATTATTCATGAAATTCTTGTTAATTGTGGATGAAATTCAATGTTTTGCTTATTGATTCTGGTTTATATTTTATATATTATACATCTCAATCCTTCATTGTGCATGATTTAGTGTTTTCCTTATCCTTGTGAAGTTTTTACCCTCTTGTTTACAAACTGCACAACCAAAACCCTAAAAAACCTATTTTACTTAATTTCATTTTATGAGATTGTGTTGCCTTGTTCTGTTGTAGTCTCAGAACAATTTTTGGCACTAACAGGTAGTATTTAGCTAGCCTACAAATTTTTTTTTTGAATTTTGGGGACATTATAATGCATTTCGCATAAAAAATATTGCACATGTCCTGTGGCTTAGTCAACACTATTGAATAAAGGTATTTCATTTATTTGCATTTCTGTAAATTAAAATGCAAAATGAGTTTCGTAATGTTAAAAAACAAAAACAAAAAAGTGGATTATTATTCTAATGTAAAAAAAATAATAATAAAATCAACCATCGTAGATATACTCTAGATCTATGTTGATTAATAAACATTTCTCCGTTGATTAGAAACTTTCTGAATATTATATTATATGTTGGGTATTTTTTCTGTAAAAGACTAGTTATTTAATTTGTTTGCAGGTGGTAATTACTCGTGACCTACAATTTTCTATATCATATATTGAATTTTACTTTATTATGATTGACAAAGCATTTTTTTGTGTCATTGCATTCCCACTTTGAAATTTTGCTTGCATTTAGCCTTGATGTTTTCATCTAAAGTGGAATAAAACTTTGGAAAACCCTTCACCGATGTAGTTGGCTGGAACTGGTATAAGAAATCACTATATAAATATTGGAAGACTGCATCTTTCAAATATTAGTTAGAACTAGAAGCAATTTCATCATTTTCGCCTAAAGCATAATCCAATGCGTAGACAAAATTGAGATTTTGCAGTTTCCTTTTAGCAACTAACTAAAAATATGGAAGATGTTTTATCCATTGGGGATGTGTAGGACTAGCCTTGGTTCTTGAGGTTGTTTAATTCATAAGAATAATGTTTTAAGCCTCATAGTTAATTTAATATTAACATTCGGAAACTTAATATTAAGGATCTTGTTGGTTGGTGCAAGAATCTATGGGACTTTAAGTACACTATTTCTCCATACATATGCTACTTCTTTTCATTGTTTCTTAGCCACATGTCAAAATGAGTGGAACCATGTTTCATTTTCATTGTGGTTGGTTCTATTGAAACATATGACCTTCTCATGGTTGTACACCAATTTAGCCATATTGTGTCTTTTATAGAAAACACCATTAAAAATAATTTGAGAATATTTGGGGTTGTTCTTTCTTTAAAACACTTCCAAAAGTTAAGTTAACATTGATTGTGGTAAAACTACTCTGCATGTTCTTGAAATTAGAGAGTTTGAGTTGGTGTTTAACACCACCCCACACATGCCTAAACTTGGATATGGAAAGGTGGTTTGTACACAATCATCACTAAAAGGCAATTTTCACTAACTCTTTGGGGTGTTCTAATAAAAGGCGTCATCACTAGTAATACTCTTTGGGATATTTTTAATATAATTTTCCTTAATATAAAATGTTTGGAGATGGTGTTTGAAGGGAATATCATGAATCAAAATCATTGGAAAAGGGGTAATTTGTTGTAATGGTAGGAGTATAAAAAATGACTCGTCTTTTCGTGTAATTACTACATAGGAAAATCATGATGGTGTTGGAAATGACAAATAATTCAAAGCTATTCCATTATTGTTTCTCCTAGCCACTTTTAATATTGCGTTGGACTATGTTGAAGACAAACTCTGTAGACTTGTTCTATTTTTTCATGATTCAAGTAAACATATACTTGAGCTCTCTCTCTCTTTCTCTCTCTCTTGGATTTGCAACAAAAATGTTAGGTATTGTGGGTTTCTTATGTTAGGATATTTAGGCACTTAGGAGTTAGTTAAGATCAACTTGTGTAATATATCCGTTAGGTAAAAGTGTGTTTCTTTAGTATGCATTAGTATGCATTTGTAAATATTCTAATCCAACGGTCATGATATGTTATAGACATAGAATGATCCGACGGTTCAACTTCTCTTAGATCATACCTACCATTGTTCCGTGGCTTAATACCCGATTGGTGTATGATCTCTATTTAAAGAGCATAGAGGGTCCTTGGCTAGTTGATCGATTATGAGAAGCTCATGTAACTTTCTTTCTTTTGCATAATAAATTGCTCCAAGTAGCTATTTGGCTGGGGCCGTGGATTGTTTCCCTCTCGAGGGTTTTAACCACGTGACAAACATCGGTGTGTTGATCTATGATCTGTTTGTGTGAAGCGGTATCTGAAGGTGTTCGGTCTTTTGGGAGTACCCTATGTACCTGAACATCTTAAATGTAATGTCAGAATTTTTATTCAATTAAGATTCTATTTTTAGTTAACTTAATGGAACTAAGACTTCCGTTTATAAAAAACTGATAATTTAATTAATATTTTTTTAGTGGTAACAAATGGATCTAGGAATCTTCAAGCTGTCTCTAATCACTACCATAATTAGGTGAAAATTTTGACATTGTTTTTTAATATTGACGGAAAAATTCCATTATAACATCATAAATTTTTAAAATTGATTGAAAATTAAAATATTTATTAGTTGTCCCTAATTATGGTCTTAATTTAAACAATATTTTTACCAAACCATGGTCCAATATGAAGGCATTGGTCCATATCATATTTATATGGGGTTGAGAGACATATGTTTAGGTCATCAATGAAATTCACATGCCCTATCATAAAGAATATTTGGCATCTTGTACCTTGCAGTTTTAATTCTAAATAATATAATGAATCATTGATTGAGAGACAAAAAAGGGAAATATGCATTAAAAAATATAAAAATAATTTATGTTTCCAACTTGATCTTCCATATGTTTGGAGAAATAGGAAAGGGACTACCTACACCTTGCTTGTTTCACACTGCGCGAAGGGGCCATGCATTCCACATACGTCTATCTATAAACATTAAAAATCTTATTGTATGGTACTCATATTATGAAGGATGAGCGATAAATCCCTTTAGATTGGAGGTTTCTAAGTTGAGAACCTTAATGCTAACAGAAAATAAGAAAAGAGTTAATAAATCCCCATTAACAGAATAATAAAAGGGTTAAGAAATCATCGTTAATTTTGATGGAAAATTATCCCACTCAAACATGAATTCAAACACAATACATCTACCAAAAAATCCAATGAGAAAACACAATACTTTCCTTATAATTTCAAATAGTTTGTCTTCGATTTGAAATCAAGCTTGGGAGGTTGAGTGATCTAATACATGATGGGAAAATTTGAAGAAAATAACTATAAGTAGCAGAGAAAGAAACCCGACTAATCAAATCCATGATGGGAAAAGTTGAAGAAAAAACCCGTAAGTAGTAGAGAAAGAGACCATATGAATTTTCTTTGTGCATCCACAAGATCCTGAATGAAGGTTAGCAGTTGTAATATCTACATCAACGCAAAATCAAGTATTCAAACAATATCATGAGGGATCAAAGGGACTAATTAATGAAGGAATGGTGGCAGATATTGAGGCCCTTATTTCTCATCATGAAGAGGGAACCGACCATGAAGAGGACCATCAAACTTGTTGTTGCTTTCGCAACATATAGGGATGAAAGGAACGGGGATGAAATTTGCAATGCATTCTTGGAAGAGTTCTTTGGCATTTTTATATACTCATATGATGCATCTAACAAGGTCATTCTTTTTTGAGAATACCAAATCCTTTCTAAGGTATGAATGATTATTCTCTGGGGAATACCTATAACTATCAGGCTCATTCAAATGTTTACAAATATTGAAATATGAAAGCACTTCAAAATGGTTAAATGTTTACATATTTAGGTATATACCTACAGATTTCGATGTTTGGTCATTTATCTTGAAATTTTTAACAAACTTGATGTCAAATTAACCACATACAATGCACTTCTAGTTGAGTACTGGTAAAGAATGTTTGATATTTAATTTGATTTCACCAAAATTTTAGTTAGTTGTATTATCATTGTTTTTCCTTTTTCTTTTTTTCTTGGTCTTGCTTCTTTTGGAGGCCTCGATGTTATCCACTGGATGTTCATACAACTTTAAATATCTCTTTGTCTCTGGGGACATTTGGAATAAGTTGAGCATACTTATCAGTACTTGCTACAGAAACATGACAATTATCATCGTCTTGGACAAGACTAGCGTCATATGATTTTAAAACCTTATGAGTGAATGGAATTTCCATGAATCTCAATAGCCCATTCACAGTCTTAGAATGGTCCCCGTTCATAATTTTGGCATTCTCCAACTCAATTTTCCATACAAGGTCATATAAATTATACATTTCAAATCCCATGTCAAATTATATCCTTTATCATTTCAGAAAATTTTGAGAACATTAAGTAAATACTACTAAATCAAATTTCTTACCATGATTTTGATTTCATGTTCTCCCTTTATATGAATAAGAAAATGATACATACACTGTAATATCACATCAAACTCTTGTAATGTTCGGTCGTTTATCCTGAAATTTTTAACAAATTTGATACTAGATTAACCCCATACAATGCGCTTCCATTTGGAATATATCTGTAATCATATTCATTCCCTTATTTTAAAAACTTATCTCTAAAACATTTAGTGTTACTCATTTTTAAGCGAGTTATTTGAGGATAAATTAAAGGACAAATCATATATTAAAGAAAAATGTATCCCCTTGGATATTTCTGCTGTATGTTTTTTAAAATATAAATAATATCAAAATACGATAGATGTCCCATATAAAAAAATATTAATCTCCTTGAAAAAAGGTAATTTCCCTTTTTGAAATTTTATTAAACGACCATTTTTTCACTTTTTTGCCTATTTCGACCTTTTACTAGTTTTGATGTCTATGTCTCCAAGTTGTCCCAAATGCTCCCAAATATTATCAAGGTGTATGTGAATGATATTAATACTTGAATATTATGTTCATATATTATTTATAACCCTCCAATCACTTCATCAAACTAGTTTTATATTGTGATCAAAGTAGGAGTCTTTACTAGCAATTTGGGGTTCCAATCCCCCCCCCCCCCCCCCCCCCCGGGTAAATGCTGGAAATGGTTTCTTAAATTCTCCCAAACCACTAAAATTTATAAAAATAGGAAGGGTATGTGTAATATACATTCTTAAAGTATCATATGCATCATTGTTCAGTTTATATAGGTTGTTATGACTCTTTCCAAAATAGCTCCCAAATCTTCTCCCAATGCAATTAAAATGAGTAAAATGGATTCCAATGATTAAGTAATTAAAATGAAACTTTAAATACAAATTAATTACAGTCAATTCATCATAAATTTATCAAATATACATTCCTCCATTCGAAATAATAAGCATTACCATGGCATATATCAAAATAGAGTGGAAATGGTCATTGTTTGCTCATTAAAAGTCATTTTGACATAAAAATATTGGGTATTTCGACTTGAAAAATTATTAGAATGAAGAAAATATAATATTTAACTGATTATGATAATAAATATACCAATATTATCTCTCCCAAAGAGGACAAGATCTCACCCAAGGCGCAATCCCTCCATGGGCATGAATATGCAATGAAAACTGGAAATGGTTGAGAGAAAGTGTTGAAATAGAAGAACCCACAAGCTAACCTATAGCTTCCACCTTCAATTAAAACTCCATTAAATATACTTGAAATACTTGAATGGCCTCTCCAAATTCCAACTTGGATGGGAATCTTTCACGCTCGAAATTGGCTAAGGCAAGAAAACTAGTTGTTGAATTTTCATATGCTTAGCTAAGACATCAGTATATCATTTCATTTTTCATAAAAAAAGAATATAAAAAGGATCACTAAAAGAAACAGTATCACAAGAACAACACAGATTTATCCTGGGAAAACCCTAAAGGGAAAAACCTAGCAAAATCTTCCTCAATATAGATGCCCCAAAAAGGTAAAAAGGTAAAACCAACAAGGAGATCAAAAACCTGATCCTCCTCCTTCTCTAGATACTTCTCTCCTCCACAAGTGCTCTACTCAAGTGAGTGTGTGTATCTCAAATGAGGAGCACTACACCTCTATTTATATTCATCTTTTCACTTAAGTTAACTCATTTGACATGTAGGATCGAGTTAAATCATGTAGGCTCAAGTAACCACACTGGGGTGCTAATGACCCACATTTACAATTAGAGGGGACTACCTCATGACTCTTATTAGTTCTTCCGATTAGGAGCATCAGGGTACAATGTAATACAAGTGGTTCTCCCGGTAGGACCATCGGGGACCACAAAAAGATACATATAGAATATTCTTCGAAGTTACAATATTTCAACACTCCCCCTTAACGAGAAGGGTATGTTACAGCAACATCAACAACAACAAGAGTAGAGATAGGGGACATCATCAACATCAGCAGGGTAACACATCTATAAATCATTGGAATATTTTCAACATCATGTAGTATTCATCTTCAATATTCATTCTTCATCATTAGCAACATCTTCAGTCTTTGATCAGCAACATATTCAACATTTTGATCTTTCAATTAGCAACGACATCTTCAACACTTGGACCTTTCGATCAGCAACATCTTCAGAACTTTGACTGTTCGATCAGCAACAACATCTTCAACATTTTGACCTTTCCATCGACAACATATTTAGCACTTTGACTTTTCGATCAGTAACAACATCTTCAGTATTTTGACCTTTCGATCAGCAACATCTTCAGCACTTTGACTTTTCGATCAGCAACAACATCTTCAGCACCTTGACCTTTCGATCAGCAACATCTTCAGCACTTTGACTTTTCGATCAGCAACAACATCTTCAGCACCTTGACCTTTCGATCAGCAGCAACATCTTCAGTACTTTGACCTCTCGATCAGCAATATCATCATCAACACATTTCCCTTTCGATCAGCCGCAACATCATCATCATCATATTCTGATCTGTCGATCATAATCATCATCACATTCTGATCTTTTGATCAGAAACATCATCATCATACTCTGATCTTTCGATCAGAAACATCATCAACATACTATGATCTTTCGATCAAAAACATCATCATCATACTCTGATCTTTCGATCAGAAACATCATAATCATAGTGCATCATCATCATACTCTGATCTTTAGATCAGTACGTCATCATCATCATACTATGATCTTTCGATCAGTATGTCATCATCATCATAATCTGATCTTTCGATCAGTATGTCATCATCATACTCTGATATTTCTATCAGTACATCATCATACTCTGATCTTTCAATCAATACGTCACCATCATCATACTCTGATCTTTCGATCAGTACGGCATCATCATCATCAGCAACAACCTGCAATCCACAACTCAAAGACAAGAAGTCTTTGGATCACTTTTGGACTTAAAGTCCAGGCATGATACAATCCCACCACATTCTTGACAACCAAAGTTACCAGATTGATTACAGGAGAATCAGTCCCTATCACTTTAGGGCTAAGTCCAAGGATGATGCAATCCTACCACATTCTTGAGGACCGAAGCCATCGGATTGATTGTGGGAGAATCAGTCCCTATCACTTTACGACTATGTCCAAGGATGATGCAATCCTACCACATTCTCGAGGACCGAAGCCACTGGATTGATTACGGGAGAATCAGTACCTATCACTTTAGGACTATGTCCAAGGATGATGGAATCCTACCACATTCTTGACGACTGAAGCCACCGGATTGATTACGGGAGAATCAGTCCATATCACTTTAGGACTATGTCCAAGGATTATGCAATCCTACCACATTCTCAAGGATCGAAGCCACCGGATTGATTACGGGAGAATCAGTCCCTATCACTTTAGGACGATGTCCAAGGATGATGCAATCCTACCACATTCTCGAAGACCAAGGTCACCCGATCTATTATGGATAGATGTTTCGGGATGATACAATCCCTCTTCATTCTCGAAGACCAAGGTCTCCGGATCACTTTAGGGCAAGTGCCTAGGGATGATACAATCCCACCATGTTCTCGAGGAACAAGGTCACCGGATCTATTATGGACAGATGTCCCAGGTTGATACAATCCCTCTTCATTCTTGAAGACCGAGGTATCTGGATCACGTTAGGGCAAGTGCCCAGGGATGATACAATCCCACCACATTCTCTAGGACCGAGGTCACCGAATCTATTGTGGACAGATGTCCTGGGATGATACAATCCCTCTTCATTCTTGAGGACTAAGGTCTCTGAATCACTTTAGGGAAAATGCCCAGGGATGATACAATCCCACTGCAACATCACTACTCCCCCTTTCGAGGAAGGTCTTTCTGAACAACACCAAGCTTGTCTCGAAAGTGTTTGAACTCTACTCGAGGCAAAGGCTTCGTCAGTACATAATCATCCAAACCATAAGCATCTACCTCTTCAGTATGTGAATACTGAACTATCACCATCTGTATCTCCAGTATGTGAATACTAAAATATCATCTTTATCTTCAGTATGGGAAAACTGAAATCATCATCATCTATATCTTCAGTATGGGAATATTGAAATCATCATTGTCTATATCTTCAGTATGGGAATACTGAAATCATCATCATCTATATCTTTAGTATGGGAATACTGAAATCATCATCATCTATATCTTCAGTATGGGAATACTGAAACATCATCATATCTATATAGAAATACTGAATCACCATCATCTGCATCTACAGTATCACCATTTGCATCTTATCTTGTATGTAGAAATACCGGATTTCTATGTGTTACTTCAGAACACAGGGTTCTTTGTCATCACAACTATGGTTATCACATAAAATCATTATAGTATCCATCTTCAAGTCAAAGAGACCTGATATCAGCTTTAGAAGCCATATGGCTTCACAACTTAGTAGAGCAATCTGCTATGTATTTTGCTTCAACCGTGCTAAGAGAAACACTAGACTATTTCCTGCTAAACCATGAACTCATAGCAGACCTCAAACAAAAGCATATACCTGATGTGCTTTTCCTGTCTGAGATACTTCCATCCCAATCTGCATCTATGTAGCCATACAATCTATACTCATGGCTACCATCATAATATAGACCAAAGTCTATAGTCCCTTTTAGATATCTCATCACATGTTTTGTAGCTACTAGGTGAACCTGTCTTGGTTGAAAAAGATATTGACTTAAGGTGTTCACAGCAAAACAAATGTCTGGTCTGGCATTTGTTAAGTACATCAATGACCCAATGATCTGTCTGTAGTGAGTCACATCCACTAACTCTAATGAGTCATCAGCTAACAGCTTCAGGTTGGAGTCCATGGGTGTGGCCATGACTTTGCATTCCAACATATTGAATCTCTTCAATATCTCTACTGCATACTTTCCCTGGTTGATAAATATTCCATACTGTCAGACCTAGCAAATAATGCATTAACCCAAGGTCTTTCATCTCAAATTCTTCTGCTAGTTTCTTCTTGATTTCCATGATCTGTTTCTCATTCCCTGTCAAGAATAATTCATCCACATATAGTAATAGAATGATAGGTTCATCTTCTACAACCTTGTAGGAAAGGTTAGGATCGACTTTACTCTTGGCAAAGCCCATGCTCATCAGGAAGCTATCTATTCTTCCATACCAAGCTCTGGGAGCTTGCTTCAGGCCATAGAGGGCCTTCTTCAACTTGCATACTTGATTGCATCTGTCTTCAACTTCAAATCCTCATGACTATTCAATGTAAAACTCTTCCTCAATCATACCATTAAGGAAGGCTTGTCTTTACTTCATCATGGAAGAAAATACCATGATAGTTTTGAAGGAAGTGTACCTAGCTTCCTGGAGTAAGTGTCTCTTTAGAATTAAACCTATAGCCACAAGTATTACCTTACTTCTATCAGCAACATATCTTATCTTGCAAATCCATTTGGAAGATACCACATTCTTGCTTTCTGGTTTGAGTACTATATCCCAAACATCATTCTAGTATCATAACATCTTCTATGAGTTTGTCTTCTCAAGTCATCAACATATCCTAGTCTTCTGCATTCAACCTTGAAGGTTGGAACCCACTTTATTCTTGGTAAAGTCTTGATCCATCACAAAGCTATCCATCATGTCATACCATGTCGAACTCAGATATAATTTTCTGTAGTCACTCCCCCTGAAGTGGAGTATCATCTTCCCTCTTCATTCTGTACAGGTGGTTCTATGCTTGATATATACTGGTCAATAGAGTATGTCATGTCATAGTCTATTCTTTCTGAGGCAAATTACGAACCTTGCTTTGTACACTTGTTCTTGTAGATCCATATGGAATATACTACATACTTCCCTTTATGTCTCGAAATCATATCGTATACATCATTCCCCATGACCGACTGTTATTATCTGATCATAGCTTCTTTCATAGCATTCTTTTCTTCATCTTGAGTTATCTCTTGTACCCATGGTGGTATTCATCCTTCAAGGTGGATCTACCGCTCTCTGAAGCTCTTTCTTTCGTCATGGTATCTCTGACCCTGGGAGATTCAGATTCATGTTTATTGGAGTGAATCTTGAATTGTCATCACTTGTTCTTCGGAACAAGTCTCATCCTTCTTTTCTTGTAGGAGGTTGTACAGGACCTTTCCTACAATTCAAATGCACCAGTTGCATGGTTAGAACTATTTCATAAAATGACAAATTCTTATGCATCATGCAACTGTTTAGACAATACAACACTCATCCATATCTCACATAAATTTCTAGATGTGTAACACCCCGTTTTGACATTTCTACCTGAACTACTATTATATGTTGTATTTGTTTGATTGTGAGACCTCGTCGGTTTGACGACACTGTGGGCATATGGTTCTATTATTTTGCCGATATATATATATGTGTGTGTGTGATGATAGTATTATGGTCAGTAGTCATGTTTAGATATGTATCATGTGTTAATTATGTCAAATATATGGAAATTACTGAATGATGGGTACGTGGATACCGTTACAGATATATGTTGAAATAATGAATGTTATGCCAGGTGCATGGAAAATCAATGAGTTTATTGTTGTCATGTTATGATGAGATATATGTGTACATATCGAGGATTATGCACAATATCCTATATTGTATGTCGAGGGCCGACTTACAGGTTGAAACGGCTAAGTGATAGCTGGATCCTACGAGGTGGGAGGGCCTCGGGGACATGGACTTCGAAAGATAAAATGGTATGCGAGTGATGCATTATATACTTTCATATGGTTATTATGCTGTTTATTATGATGTATGTTATGACATGGGTGGGGTAGAGTTCTAGGAAACTCAACCGCCCAAATCGGTTATACGATGGCAGACTGAGTACAAGTACAACGTTGTTGTTATGTCGAGTAGACATAGTCCCTTGTTCCATTAGGGGGGTGGAGGCTTTACCCACCGTTTATCCCCGAAACCCAAAGTCATGGGAGGGCTGTGCTACGACGCACTCCCCAAGGTGTGTGATGATGACTGGTGGTTTCCTGCTATGGAATCTTGGTCGATGTGGTCGACACTTCCGCTTACGGGTTCTAGCTGGAACCGGTCATGACTTGACATTCCAGGGTAGTCCAGCAGAGGACAAGATAGGATGTGGAAGTTAGTAATGATGTAGGTAGATAGATGTAGCCGGAAGTAGGGGTGAAAACAAGATCTAACTATAGGTGTGTAAAACCCTTGGTTAGTATGTGTCATAAATCAGTGATGTATGAATTGTCGTAACATGGATTTCATTAAGCTAATGGTTCATACCTTGTAAACAATGCTAAAACATGTGTCGGTAAATAATAAGTTCCTTGATTATGATTGATGTATGTGAATTATTACTTTTAGTGTACTTACGTGAGGAATGTAAGCAGTAGCTACGCTTACATAACTCGCCTACATATTATGAATTACATGAAATATTGTTGAGTAATAATGTCAATTAGTGTCGCTTAATATTAATTACTGTCGTTTAGTAATTAACTATTGTTGATCAATGTTAATAATGTCGATTAAAGTTAATAATGATGATTAGGGTTAATAATGTTGACTAATGGTTAATTATTGTCCATTAATAATTAATTATGGTTGAATAATAAACAAAGCAATGGTTAACCTAGGTAGTGACTAATGCAATTGATTAGAATGCTTGATTGATTGTTAATGAGTTTAATTAGCCAGGACTAAGGGTTGAAATGTAACTACAAGGTTAAATAAGTAGATAGTAACTTGATCCCTTAAATTAATTATGTGTTAATGATGTTAATTAATTTTAACAAGACTATGCTTATCTTTAGTAATGATTGTTAATTAGCTAATTACAAACTAAGGTGTAATTAAAATGGAAATAGGTATATGAGTCGATTAAATCATAGTGAATTTTATTTAATTAATATGATTACACATTGATAATGTTATGATTTACATTGATACGATTATTGTTTATAATTGAAAAATTGAATTAGTGAATTTATAATTAAAGGGAATTTACATATTATAAATATTAGAAACCATTAATTAAATGATTAGTTAAGTGTAATTAATCAATTGACAATTACTGTTAATTAAATTAAATTGGTGAAGCGTGCAAGTTTAAACTATATAATATATATAACACTTATTATTTTTTAATTAAATGGTCAAATATTGAAATATGAGTAAGTATATGTTTAAAATTATTATATTAAATAAAAGGATTAAATTTAATTGAATTAGAAGTTATGGTTGAGAAGTGACCCCAACCAACACCTTTTAATATTAATTTGAATATTTAAATGAGTCCAAGTCCAAGTTGAGGGCTCGAGGACTTACATGGTAGATGGAAGGGGGTGGATAAATTTATGAGGAAGATAGGGGTAGTAATGGAGAGGAAAGCTCGGCAAACATGGGGATAGGAGGGAGAAAGGAGGGAGGAGAAGGGGATCATATTTAACTTAGGATTTTGGAGAAGTTTTGGGAGAGCAGAGGTTGGAAGAGCAGAGCTGCAAAGAAGGGGTTTTGTTGGAGATTGTTTTTGAGGGAATACAATAGCTTAGGGCTTGTACTCGGTTTGGGATTGGGGGTCCAAAGGGGTACCTTTGGAGCTGGGTGGTCGGCGAGACCTCGCCAGTTGGAAGGGTGGCAAGACTGGTTTGGACTGGTTGAGTTTCAGAGCTTTGGGAAGGACTTTTGGCTGCAGGGAAAAGTAAGGAAAAACAGAAAACCAGGACAGCAACAAAGGTGGACCTACTAGCTACCTATAGGTATTTTCCAGCAGGTATGTTATCGTTTCTACCTTGGCCAATTCTGTTTAATTAAATTTCAAAAGTTTATATGCTGTGATTATCTTTACTACCTGCACAGTCAACGATAAATTGTTAGAAGTAGATAAAACAGATTTACCAATTTTCAAATCTGAAAAGAATGAAAATGCAGATTTTATATCGTTTTTAGGCATGTAAATGAGCAAAAGTTAGAAATGAAAACATGAAATTAAAACAGAATTTTAATTGTTAAATTTTGTAAATGTAAACACTTTATTTTCTTCACAGCCAAAACTAGTAAAGGAGAATAGAAACACAATTAAAGTAGGAACAAAACACAAACAGAACAGAACAGAAATTTTGACAAGAAGTGAATTTTCTGACTGTATATAAAAGTTAAAGGAGACCCAGTTTGGGGCTTTACAAGATATCTTCCATCTCTACCATGACATCATTGAGATTGTGCACTAATCCAATATGTCAACAAAGAGGTTTTATAAGTAGCAATGGAGATTTGTATAGCACCATGAGCTACTTACCCATCACATGCATATTAGTAGTATACAGTCATTAATGAAAAAAATCTATCATGCATAACACATCAACTGAATATAATCAAATGTATAACAAAACAATATCATGAAATGGCAATTAAATACTTATCTTTTATTTGTTTTGTGGGTAGACTCCATCTTGATCATTCTTCTTTATCATCTTATTAATTCATGAAATCATTATTTCTTATCCAAATGATAAGATGA
Organism: Pseudotsuga menziesii; assembly: GCA_001517045.1. Classification (NCBI taxonomy): domain Eukaryota; kingdom Viridiplantae; phylum Streptophyta; class Pinopsida; order Pinales; family Pinaceae; genus Pseudotsuga; species Pseudotsuga menziesii. The sequence continues at coordinate 37,020 of LPNX010598267.1, forward strand.
ATAAGAGGTTCTTCAAGAATTGATTTCTTCATATTCCTCATCGCTTGAGGGATCTTCTTTGAATGGTGAGAGCTTGATCTTCAATTGCTCCCATCTTCTTCTTCTCTTCTTATGAGTCAAGCTGAAAGTAATTACTTCCTTCTAGCATACATTCTTTGCATGAATGAATCCCATGATCCTGGGAGGCCATTCAAGGTGGCTATCACTACTTCTGCATTCTCCACTTCTTCTTCTACCGCTTCAAGTTGTTCTGCATTCTGGATCTTCACATTCTTCAACTGTTTTCTCAAAGCCATCTTCTGATTTAAGTTCTTATCTTCAAATAGCTTGATCAAGGAATCAAACATCTTCGGTGTCTTTAGGGAAGACACTTGTGGTACAAGTTGATCCATGATTGAATCAACAATGATCTTCTTGGCCTTGATCAAGTTCTTCTTGTGTAAGGCTTTGAGCCTCATCTCTGTATGGAACTGGAACCTCTCTACTTATGTAGGTGTCCAATTCATTTTCTTTAGAGAGATCAAATACTTCCATGCTTGGAAGTTGTAAAATTTACCAAGCTTATCATCAAGATGATGTGATATATCACTTTGAAATGAGAACCTCAAATGCAAATAACAAAATATTAGATCTTACCGATTTGAGGTGTCCATCCTGCTTCCAGAGCTAGTTGATTTAGGGTTTGTCAGAGAAACCCTAATTTTCAAAACTTGGACTCTTTAAGATCTGATTGGATAGAAAGATATATCTCTTCAAATGGAGATGTTTAATGTACTCCTTTTCTGATAACAGTGGAGGGAAGCTCCCGGAACAGGAAGCCCTACTTTTCCAATTTCTTCTGCAGAAATGCCTGTCACTGTTTCTATGATATCTCTGAAATTACTACTCCTATGTGTCTAAAATTTCGTATTGAGGTAACCTAACATGTCCCTGATCCAAAACCACATATTTCATTAGAATTGGTTTCATCAATTGGGATTTATGATCCTTTTCCCACGGTGACCTTTTATAGGACTGTTTACAACAGCGAAGTTGTACGGCCTGCCACGTGTCCCTGTTTCATCTTATGGTTCTGAAATTAGGACCATATAAAGTAGAGTCTATGCTATTTTTGGAACATCTTAAGGAATTTAATTTAGACCTTTGTATCCCACGCTATAGAAATTATCCCCAGGTGTCTTGTTTAGGGATGGATTTTGGAGGAGGATGGAACCCTAACTTTGATGGATCATATCTCCAATAATATAGCTAATACGAGGCTAAATTTTGTACAAAGTGTACATCCAGATTGTATATTATCCATTTGCAATTTTCAGCTCCTGATCCTTCGCCAATATTGGTATATAGCGAATGTACCAAAATGTAGCAGTTTTAGTATTTAGGGTTTTTCTAGCTCGGGGTCAAACTAGGGTTTGACTTTCCCGGAGTTTCACCCAACCAAAAATATTGATCCAGGTATCTAAACTTAAATTCTAATGAGGAGAGAAATCCTATTCCAGGCTCACTCAAAAATTCCTCTTCAGTAAGAAGCCCTAATTTCCTGTACCGAAAACTAAAAATGCTCGGAATCGAATTCCGCTTCGACAGAAAGATGCACCCTTCAATGGAGAGTCAGCCTAGCCTTCTTTTGCTGATTGATTATGGAGAGAGAACCAAAAAGTAAGAATCCCTAGCTTCTATAGCTTGTGAAAGCTGTCATATTCAACTTAGCTCTGATACCATGTTGAATTTTCATATGCTTAGCTAAGACATTAGTATATCATTTCATTTTTCATAACAAAAGCATATAAAGAGGATCACTGAAAGAAACAGTATAAAAAAAACAACACAGATTTATCCTGGGAAAACCCTAAAGGGAAAAACCCAGCAAATGCTTCCTCAATATAGATGCCCCAAAAAGGTAAAAAGGTAAAACCAACAAGGAGATCAAAAACCTGATCCTCCTCCTTCTCCAGCTACTTCTCTCCTCCACAAGTGCTCTACTCAAGTGAGTGTGTGTATCTCAAATGAGGAGCACTACACCTCTATTTATATTCATCCGTTCACTTAAGTTAACTCATTTGACATGTAGGCTCGAGTTAAATCATGTAGGCTCGATTTACACATGTAGGCTCAAGTAACCACACTAGGGTGCTAATGACCCACCTTTACAATTAGAGGGGACTACCTCATGACTCTTATTAGTTCTTCAGATTAGGAGCATCGAGGTACAATGTAATAGAAGTGGTTCTCCCGGTAGGACCATCAAGGACCACAAAAAGATACATATAGAATATTCTTCGAAGTTACAATATTTCAACACTAGTCATCCACTAGCTCTCACAATTCACAAATGACAATTTCTAAAATGATAAAAAGACCTTATCTTGGTTGATTCATGTATTTTATAAGAATCCTTAGCCTTCTAAGGTTCCTAATCCATCCACAAACTGAACCCAATTTGAATTTGGGTGTGTGCTCATGATTTTCCATGTGTCCTCCCTTTCCTAGCCTTCCACCTTCCCCAAATTCGAGTAGGAGCCCATTGAGCTTCCCCAACTCACATTAGAGCTCTATTGGATGCTCTAATTGGACCTGACATGTCAGATATGTCACATGTAAGCCTTCAGATATGATTTGTGTCATAGGTGTCATAGCATCTGTTGGCCTTCTTTTCCTTACTTAAGCGACCCAGGGTTCAACAACAACACAATACCAACAAGATACCAAAATACATCAGCCCAAAAGAGAAAGATTAGTTGGAAACACCCAATAGGAAGGCAGAGTCTCACCTGATATATATTAATGGGTAACTACCAGAACCATGTTTCCACAGTTGATGAGGGATTGTAGTCCTTTGGCACGCAGCCAAGGCGCTTGATAAGGATGGAGGGATGGAGTTTTTCGCTATGCAACAGAGGTACAACAATGGGCCACAATTGGTGTGTAGCGCAACCTTGTCCTGAAAACATCAGCAACTAGAACAACTATGCAGCACAACTATTTCCTTACTTATAATTGATAGAGTGCGACCTATATTATAACTTAGTAGCTTACCCACAAATTCATACACACATGTCAACAGTGCTTGAACATTCATTCATTTTTTGATAGGTAACATTGCAACATACATTCAACAGTAACTGTAATAAATACAAAGTAAACAAACATTCACATAATCCTTCAATATTCAACAAAATTCATCCATTCAACAAAGGAAATAATGTGGAAACCCATATGGGAAAAATAATCAATGTGCTCTTCATCTGGCATGAGAAATGTGTATGGAGCCTTGCAGTCTGCAACTTGCAGACTATTCTGAGATATGTATATTTGACTCAGACTCTTCTTGCTCTCATTCCCTCTAGTTTATTCTTCCATATAATCCTACTAATCTACACACAACATGGATCGACTCTTCTAATTTACTATCTACGCACTCATATGCAAATTACTTCTACTAACAGTATACGCACTCAGTTGCAAATCAGCGGCTCAACTACCTTCTAATTCTACTAGAATCCTCTTATGAGTCAACACAACCTACTGTTGATGTATTTGTAACTTTGGAATGTATTCACTTGTATATTTCATATATTGTACCCCGATGTTTATTTCGGGAAGTGTCTATATTGTATTTGAGTCATGTCATGCCCCGGTGTTCCTATCAGGAGATTCAATAATGTAAACAAGTCATGTCAATTCATTATGGGTAACCCTCCTATTGTTCAAGTGTTAAAGTCCCCACAGGTGTGGGGCCCTAGGATTATTAGACTATCTTAGAGAATTCAACCCAAGATGAGTTATTGTAAGTTGAGGAAATAGTCCCCACCATTGTGTTAAGGTTAACCCTCCTTGTTGATCGAAGGGCCAAAGTCCCCACAAGTTGTGGAGCACTAGGGTTATTAGACTCTCATAGAGATGTTGGCTCTAGTAAAGTAATTGTTGAGTTAGGCCAACATGATGGAGTGCAAATCAAGTGAATGAAAGAATATAAATAGAGAGTGAGCCTCTCTATTTATCACACACACACTCACTCACTGGAGCGCATGAGTGAGAGAAGAATTTGATGGGACAAGAACTAGAGAGATTACTGATGTCGAGAGATCATCTTACTATTTTTGGTGTTTTACTTTTGGTGTTGATTCTATCTCTGAGGAAGTTACGGGCTTTTCTCCTATGGATTCCCCGACTAAAATCTTTGTGTTCATTATCTCTTGTGTTTTATTGTTCTTCATGTTATTCTCTCAGATAAGATCCTAATAGCATAATGCTAGCTTGAATGATAAAAATCTAACATGGTATCAGAGCTAACCTAAGAAGAAGACATTGTGCAGCTGCAGAAGCCAGGGCTTCTTACTTTTTGGGTCTCTCTCCACAATCCATCAGCAAAAGTATGCTATAATGACTCTCCATTGAAGAGTGCATCTTTTTGTCGAAGTAGAATTCGATTCCAGACATTTTCAGTTTTTGGTGCGAGAGATTAGGGATTTTTACATAAGAGGAATTTTTGAGTGAGCCCAACATAGGATTTCTCTCCTCATCAAAATTGAAGTTTAGATACCTGGGTCGAGATTTTTGGTTGGGTGAAACTCCGAGAAAGTCAAACCTAAAATACTAAAATTGATAAGTTTTGGTACATTTTCTATATCGTGGGATTGTAGAAGGCTCAGGAGATAAAACTATCACAAGCCAAATATAAAATCCTTATTTACATTGTATCCAAATTTCAGCCTCATATTCGCTATATTCTAGGAGATATGATCCGTCCAAGTTAGGGTTCTAGCCTCTTCTAGGATTCATCCCTAAACATGACACCTGGGAAGAATTGCTATATCTCAGGCTATAATGGTCAAAATGGAATTTATGAAGATGTTCCAAAAAGGACACGGACTGGAATTTCTGTGGTAGAATTTTTAGACCCAAAAGATGAAACTGTGACACGTGGAAGTCCGTACAACTTCGCTATGCCAAATAGTCCTAAAACAGGTCACCTTGGGAAAACGATCATAAGTACCAATTGGTGAAACCAATTCTAATAAAACCTATGGTGTTGGAAAAGGAACAAGTGAGGCTACCTCAGTGCTAAGTTTCATACATAGTGGAGCTGGAATTTGTTAGATACCATAGAAACAGTATCAGAAAGTTCTGCAGGAGAAATTGGTAAACTAGGGCTTCTTGTTCCGAGAGCTTCCCTCCACTGTTTTCAAAAAATGAGTACATTGGACAGCGCACCTTGAAGAGGTCTATATTTATATCCAATCATATCTAAAATACTCCAAGTTTTTCAAAATTAGGGTTTCTCTAACAAACCCTAGATCAGCCAGCTCCGGAACCAGGACGGACACCTCAAATCAGTAAGATCTAATCTTTTGCTATTTTCATTTGAGGTTCTCATTTCAAAGTGATTTATCACATCAGCTTGATGATTAGCTTGGTGAAGTTGAAAAATTCCAAGCATGGAAGTATATGATCTCTTTGAAGAAAATGAATTGGACACCTACATGAGTAGAGAGGTTCAAGTTCCTGAGAGAGAAGAGGCTCAAAGCCTTACTCAAGAAGGAATTGGCCAAAGCCAAGAATATCATTGCTGATTCAATGGTGGATCACCTTATACCACAAGTGTCCTCCCTAAAGACACTGAAAGAGATGTTTTATTCCTTGACCAAGATATTTGAAGGGAAGAACATAAATCAGAATATGACTTTGAGAAAGTAATTGAAGAATGTGAAGATCCAGAATGCAGAGACCATACAGTCATACTTTACGACGGTCTCTGAAATCAAAGAACAACTTGTAGCAGTAGAAGAAGAAGTGGAGAATGCAAAAGTGGTGATATCCACCTTGAATGGCCTCCTAGGATCATGGGTTTCATTCATGCGAGGAATGTGTGCCAGAACGAAGTGGTTACTTTCAACAGACTCTGGGAAGAGCACACACAAGAAGAAGCTCGACTCATAATAAGAGAAAAGAACATGGAAAGATCAAGCTCTCACCATCCAAAGAAGATCCCTCAAGCGATGAGGAATATGAAGAACTCAACTCTTGAAGAACGTACTATCCATCTTAGCATTTGGATAAGAAACCATGCTATTATGAATAAAGAAGATGATGAAGCTGAAAGCTCAAGAAGGATTCTACCCACGAAACAAATAAAGATAAGTATTCAATTGTCATTTCATGATATTGTTTTTTTATGCGTTTGTTTATATTCATTTGATGTATTATGCATGATAGAATGTTTGCATTAATGACAGTATACTACTAATACACATGTGATGGGTAAGTAGCTCATGGTGTTATACAACTCTCCATTGCTACTTATCTAGAATGAAACCTCTTTGCTGACACATTAGATTAGTGCACAAACTCAATGTTGTCCTGGTAGAGATGGAAGGCATCTAGAAAAGTTTCCGTGAGATATGGATGAATGTTGTATTGGCTTAAATAGTTGCATGATAATATATTTATGCATAAGAATTTTCCATTATGAATATGTCTTATGAAATGTTTCTAACCATACAAATGCATTTGACTTGTAGGAAAGATTATGTAAAATCGCCTACAAGCAAAGAAGGATGAGACTTGTTCCGAAGAACAAGTGATGACAATTCAAGAGGAAGAATAATATGACGAATGCAATGACATCATTGATGCAAAACCTTCCATCTATGAAGAATTAACCAAGAAGAAAGGGAAGACCAGTTCAAGAAGAATGATGTCTAGGATGTAGTATCAATACATGAAGGGAAGTTCGTAGTTCCATCATGCAGTAGAGATCCTGAAGAGGTTTAGGATGATGGACTGTAAGGCCATGACCACACCTATGGCATCAAAACTAAAGCTACTGAGTGTTACTTTATCAGAGTTGGTTGATGCCACAAAGTATCGTCAGATGATTGGGTCCTTGATGTACCTGAAAAAATACGAGACCGGATATTTGCTTTTTCTGTGAACACCTTAAGCCAATTCCTGTCAGATCCAAGACATGTTCACTTGATTGCTACAAAGCATATTCTGAGGTACCTGAAGGGTACAGTTGATTATGGGCTCAAGTATGAGGTGAATCAAAAGATTAACCTGGAAGGTTATGTTGATTCAGATTGGGCAGGCAGTTCCATCGATAGGAAGAGCACTTCATGGTGTTGCTTCAGTATGGGATCAAGTGTCATCTCTTGGTTTAGTAGGAAATAGTCTTGCGTGGCATTGAGTATAGCTGAAGTAGAGTATGTCGCAGCTTGTTTAGCTAGTTGTGAGGTAGTATGGCTAAGGAAGCTACTATCTTATTTATTTTATCTCCAGTTAGATGCTACTTGTATATATTGCGACAACCAAAGTTGTGTGGAGTTGTCAGAGAACCCGGTGTTCCATGACAAGTCAAAGCATATCGAGATCAAATATCACTATATTAGGGATATGGTGCAGAGAGGAGTAGTGAAGCTCCAGTATGTTGTGATAGATGAACATATAGTTGATGTGTTGACTAATCCATTGGCTAGAGTGAAGTTTGAGTACTTCAGGGAGAAGCTTGGTGTTCTCTAGATCGAGGTTCCCTCCAAGGGGAAGTGATGAGTCCGAGAGCCATTCTGACATGGTGAGAGTATTGGTTCCTTCCATGGTCAGATGAAAGGGCCGAGCCATTCTATCATGGTGAGAGGATTGGTTCCTTCCATGTCAGATGTGAGTGTTGAGACATTCTGAGGTGACTATGAGATGTGTTCTCACATGATTAGATATAAGCACTGAATGCCATTCTCTGAATGGAGGCACCTAGTCAGTTACCAAGAATACTCATTCTAGGACTTAGAGCCATTCTAACATGGTGAGAGGATTGGTTCCTTCCATGGTCAGATGTAAGGAATGAACCATTATATCACGGTGAGAGGATTGGTTCCTTCCATGTCAGAAATGAATGCTGAGCCATTCTGATGTGGCTATAGAATTGGTTCCTACCTGATCAGATATAAGTGTTGAATTCCATTCTTTGAATGGAGGAACCTGGTTAGTTACCAGGAATACTCAGCCTAGCACTGAGGGCCATTCTGATGTGATTGTGGGATGTGTTCCCACATGATCAGATGTAAGTGCAGGGCCATTCTAAGGGCACTGTGGGATGTGTTCCCACATGATTAGATGTAAGTGAAGAGCCTTTTTGAGGAGACCGTGGGATGTGTTCCCACATGATCAGATATAAGTGTTGAGCCCTTCTAGCATGGTTGCAAGATGTGTTCCTGCATGGATGGATATAAGTGCTAAGCCCTTCTAGCATGGTTGCAGGATGTTTTCCCGCATGGATAGATGTAAGTGATGATCCTTTTTAATAGGGTTGTGGGATGTGTTCCCGCATGATCAGATGTGAGTGTTGAGCCTTTACGATAGGGTTGTGGGATGTGTTCTCGCATGATCGGATGTGAGTGCCGGCCTTTCTAACAGGGTTGTGGGATGTGTTCCTGCATGGTCAGATGTGAGTGCTGGACCTTTCTGACAGGGTTGTGGGATGTGTTCCTGCATGTTCAAATGTGAGTGTTGGGCATTTCTGACAGTTTTGTTGGATGTGTTCTCGCATGGTCATATGCGAGTTCTGGACGTGCCTTTCTGACATGGTGTTGGATGTGTTCCTCTCATCATCAAATGTAAGTGCTGGGTGGGCCATTCTGACTTAGGGTCAAATATCAGTGCTGAAGAAGACCTACATGGAGGCTAGGCCTTCACCCAGCATGGAAAAGGGTTGGCTCTGTAGAAATTTTTGTGACGAGAAGAATTAAGAGATAACACTAGTAATGATGACCCACTGATGATACAGATCTAGTGATGATCTAGATCCAGTGATGTTGATCTAGTAGTGATAATCCAGATCAAGTGATGATCTAGATCTAGTGATGTTGATCCATATCGAGTGATGATCTAGATTTAGTGATGGTGATCCAGCAATGATGATCTAGATCGAGTGATGATGATCCAGATCTAGTGATGATCTAGATCCAATGATAAAGATGACTTGAATATAAAGATGACTTGAAGATGAAGGTGACGAGATGATCCAATTGATACAGAGAAGAAGACCAGTTCTAACAATTTTTTTCAAGGGAATACCTTCCTAGTTAAGAGGGAGTGTTGATGTATTTGTAACTTCGGAATGTATTCACTTGTATATTTCATATATCATACCCCGATGTTTATTTCAGGAAGTTTCTGTAATGTATTTGAGTCATTTCATGCCCTGATGTTCCTATTGGGAGATTCAATAATGTAAACAAGTCATGTCAAGTAATTGTGGGTAACCCTCCTATTGTTCAAGGGTTAAAGTCGCCAAAGTTGTGGGGCCCTAGGGTTTATAGACTATCCTAGAGAATTCAACCTTAGGTGAGTTATTGTAAGTCAGGGCAATAGTCCCCACCATTGTGTTAAGGTTAACCCTCCTTGTTGATCGGAGGAGCAAAGTCCCCACAAGTTGTGGGGCACTAGGGTTATTAGACTCTCGTAGAGATGTTAGCTCTAGTAAAGTAATTGTTAAGTTAGGTCGACATGATGGAGTGGACATCAAGTGAACAAAAGAATATAAATAGAGAGTGAGCCTCTCTATTTATCACACACGCACTCACTCATTGGGGCGCATGAGTGAGAGAAGAAGTTGCTGGGAAAAGAAAGAGAGAGACTACTCCTATCGGGAGATCATATTACTATTTTTGGGGTTTTGCTTTTGGTATTGATTCTATCTCTGAGGAAGTTGCAAGGTTTTCTCCTTTATGGTTTCCCTGAGGAAAATCTTTGTGTTCATTGTCTCTTGTGTTTTATTGTTGTGCATATTATTCTCTCAGATAAAATCCTAAGATCATAATGCTAGCTTGAATGATAAAAATATAACACTTACTACAATACTTCTGAAACTAACAACTAACCCTTATATAGAGCAGGTTCCTCCTATTTATACAAATTACATGACTACATAGGGTCGACTAAGTACATATTAGTTATTATAGAATCACATAGCTACAAAATATATTCTATTTCATTAATTATAGGCCATATTGGCCACAAAACTCTATATTACATTATCCACGGCATTGACTAGCTGCAAAAACATCTTTCATCCTTTCTGTACTAGTCATAACTAGTTGCAAAAATGTCCTTTAGTATTCTGTTGGTTCGTCCAGCTACAGTATTCCTTGAATTTCACTTGTCCAGCCTTTACTCTTCTACCTATATCTTCCGCCAACTCTGGATGTTATTTTCCTTGTCGCACTAATCCTCATCGCAGCTTCCTTCGCTCTGTGCTTCCTTTCCATCCTTATCCTACCTTTCTCCGTCACACACATGTTTTAGCTTTCTTGTGCTGATTCTTTTGTTTCCTTATTAACCTTATTTTACCATGGCATGTGCACACTTTTCCTCCTTTTCTTGCACTTCCGGCTCTTCCTTGTCTTATTTTCCTTCTTTTCCTTGGTCCAACAACATCTTTATCGTTGTTGTCATAGAGCTAGCGAATCTAGTCCAAGTGTCTCACTAGATCGAAAATGACTGTTCCTCTCCCATGTAAGTTATATTTCCTTCCAAATTCGACCTATGATGCATATGTCCAAGTGTACTACCCTTCTAACTTATCCAAGAACCTTTAGGATTCCCATGGATTTGAATTTGCAAGAGGAGGATGCCATATGGAACAAAAGTTATAGCTTGTGTGGGCCCCATAGTCTCCTTGTGTCTCCATGCTCCATTGCCACTTCAATTTTATCATGTATTTATTTAATAAGCTACATTATTAAACATTTATCCTATTCTATTGTCTAAACATCATTTATTAACTCCCTTATTAAAATTCCAATTGTATCCATCCAACCTAGGGAACTAGTAGGATTGATGGAATTGTCTTGTTATGCAATTATTTGAATGGGGACATTGCAAAAAACATGAACAAAAAATACAATCTTTAGGTTCTATAATAACAAAAAGTAGAGCTAGCGACATAATTCTCAAAACTTAAAAACTATTAGAACCAAACCTTCTAAATCTTCATATGTTAGAATTTTATCATTCAAGATAGCATTATCTTAGGATCCTTAAGTGAGAGAATAACATGCACAATAGTAAACACAAGAGACAAGAGACACAAACAATTTTCCTCATGGAAACCATAAAGGAGAAAACCTAGAAACTTCCTTAGATATAGAATGAGCACCAATAGTAGCAGTAAAACCCAAAAGTAGAAAAGATGATCTCCACAGCTTGTTCTCTCTCTCACACTTGAGAGAGCTTCTCCTCTCTCACTCATGCGCCCCAGTGAGTGAGTGTGTGTGTGATAAATAGAGAGGCTCACTCTTTATTTATATTCTTTCATTCACTTAATTTCCACTTTAACATGTCAGCCCCACTTAACAATTACTTACTAGAGCTGACATCTCTAGGAGAGTCTAATAACCCTAGTGTCCCACAACTGTGGGGACTTTTCCCTCCGATCAACAAGGAGGGTTAACCTTGACAAAAATGTGGGGCCTATTTCCTTGACTTACAATGGAGGGTTAACCTTAATGACTTTACATCACTTGTTTACATTATTGAATCTCTATATCGGAACATCGGGGAATGACATGACGCAATTACATTACAGATACTTCCCAGAATAAACATTACAGTAAAATATACAAGTGAATACATTCTGAAGTTACAAATACATCAACACTCCCTCTTAACTAGGAAGGTATTCTCTCGACACAATTTATCAATACAAGTCTTCTTCTATGTATCATCTAGATCATCATCAAGTCATCTTCATCTTCAAGTAATCTTCATCTTCAAGTCATCTTCATTGTCAAGTCATCTTCATCGTCAAGTCATCTTCATTGTCAAGTCTGGATCATCAGTGGATCTGGATCATCAATGGATCATCATCAAGTCTGGATCATCACTGTTGGATCATCATTAAGTTTGGATCATCACTTGATCTGGATCGTCACTGCTGGATCATTATCAATTCTAGATCATCACTTGATCTGGATCATCACTGCTGGATCATCATCAAGTCTAGATCATTACTTGATTTGGATTGTCACTGCTGGATCATCATCAAGTCTGGATCATCACTTGATCTAGATCATCATCAAAGCTGGATCATCACTGAATCATCATCATCATTACTGCTTCTGCTATCTCAATCAAATGGTGTTATCTATTCATTCTTCTCATCACAGGAAGTTCTATAGAGCCATCCCTTTTTCATGTTGGTTGTAGGCCTAGCCTCCATGTAGGTCTTATTTGTTAAATTTTCATATGCTAAGCTAGATCATTAGTATTTCATTTCGAATTCATAACAAAAGCATATAAATAGGATCACTGAAATATAGACAAGCACAACCATACAAAAGGAACACAAAGATTTATCCTGGGAAAACCGTAAAGGGAAAAAACCCAACAAAAGCTTCCTCAATATAGATGCCCCAAAAAGATAAAAGGTAAAACAAACAAGGACATCAAAGCTTGATCCTCCTCCTTCTCCAGCTACTCTTCTCTTCTCCACTAATGCGCTACACAAGTGAGAGAGTGTGTGTCTCAAATGAGGAGCACTACACCTCTATTTATATTCATCCGTTCACTTAAGTTAACTCATTCGACATGTAGGCTCGAGTTAAATCATGTAGGCTCGAGTTACACATGTAGGCTCAAGTAACCACACTGGGGTGCTGATGACCCACCTTTACAATTAGAGGGGACCACCTCATGACTCTTATTAGTTCTTCCAATTAGGAGCATCAGGGTACAATGTAATACAAGTGGTTTTCTCGGTAGGACCATCGGGGACCAAAAAAAGATACATATAGAATATTCTTCAAAGTTACAATATTTCAACATTCTTTAGTGCTTATATCTGACCCTAAGTCAGAATGGCCCGCCCAGCTCTTACATATGACCTCATCTTATCAAAAAGGCACACCCAGCACTCACATCTGACCTCATCTTGCCAGAAAGGCCCAGCACTCACATCTGACCATGTGTAAACACATCACGCTAAAATGGATTAGCACTTACATTCGACCATGTGCAAACACACCGCATCGGAATGGCTCTGCACTTACATCTGACCATGTGCGAACACACCACATTGGAAGGGATTTGCACTTACATCTGACCATGTGTGAACACACCGCATCGAAAGGGATTTGCACTTACATCCAACCATGTGCAAACACACCGCATCGGAAGGGCACTGCACTTACATCTGACCATGTGTAAACACATCATGTTGGAATGGTTCTCAGTTCCAGAATAAGGAGTCTTGGTAACTGACCAGGTGCCTCCATTCTCCTAGATATTGGCATCTCAACATTAATATGAGTATTCCTGGTAACTGACGAGGTGCCTCCATTCCAAGAATGGCATTCATCACTTATATTTGATCATGTAGGAACCAATCCTACAGTCACATCAGAATGGATTAGCACTCACATCTGACATGGAAGGAACCAATCCTCTCACCATGACAGAATGGCTCAGCCCTTACATCTGACCATGGAAGGAACCTAATTCTCTCACCATTTCAGAATGGCTCATGGACTCATCACTTCCCCTTGGAGGGAATCTTGATCCGGAGAACACCAAGCTTCTCCCTAAAGTACTCAAACTTCACTCTAGCCATTTATAGCATAGAATCATATCAGGGCTGATTACATCCAAGGATAACCTGCGAGCTTCACTAGTACTGATTACATACAAGGACAACCTACAAGACCGTTTATGTCTGATAAACCTATGATATTTGCGAGTATTTATGCTCAAACAACCTGTCTCAACAGCTATGCTAGAAATCCCTCTTTCGAGAGATCTCGATTTGGATCACTACTTCTCTCTGCATCATACAAAAATGCGATTTAGATCAACCAAATCAAATAGTATTTTTCAAAATAAACATACTAATTCCCAAATAGCAAGTGGCAACATCTTTTTCCTTAGTTGTACTCAGCGCCATGCAGGACTCCTTCCTGTTAAATGAAGAGATCACACCTGATCCCATACTAAAGCAGCATCTTGAAGTGCTCTTCCTATTGATGGCACTTCCTGCCCAATATGAATCAACATAACCCTCTAGGTTAATCTTCTGATTCACCTCATACTTGAGCCCATAATCAACTGTACCCTTCAGGCACCTCACTGCATGCTTTGTAACCATCAGTGAACATGTCTCAATGTGTTCACAGCAAAGAAAATATTTTGTCTCGTATTTGTCAGGTACATCAAGGAATAAATCATCTAACGATACATCGTGGCATCAACCGACTCTAATGAAGCAACACTCAATAGCTTCAGGTTCGATGCCATAGGTGTGGTCATGGCCTTGCAGTCCATCATCCTAAACCTCTTCAGGATCTCTACTACATACTTCCCTTGTCCACACCTCCATGCCTAGAACATACTACATCATATCCAAGTCCTTCTTCTAGAACTCAGTAGCAAGTATTCTTCTTGAAAATTTAATGAGTTCCTCTTTTCTATCAGGAACAAGTCATCGACATATAACAAGAGCATCACTGGTATTCCACCTTCAACCTTGAAAAAAAGGTTGGAATTTGCTTTACTCTCAGTAAAGCCTAGAATCATTTTCCATCCTGTTGTACCATGTCGAACCTTAGGATCTTCTATAGTCACTCCCTTTGAAGTGGAGCATCATTCTCCCTCTATCTTTCATACTCTATGCACTGAAACATTCTGTATTGGAGTGACGAGTAGCTTCCTCTACTACTAAGATTCTATGTATCCATCTAGGATCACTGGATACCAAGATCCTCTGTCTTGAACTTTTTCAAAAGTTCTTCTCCCACCCATCTGTGATCTTTTCATCCTCTATAGACTTTCATCTTCAACCTTGTAGCAAAGGTTCAGATCTTCATCAAGCTCGTCATGTATGTGTTATCCCATGGGTGTGTTCTGAGCTCGTACAAGGCCTTCTTTCAATTGCACACATGATTCTTCCTGTCATGTGTCTCAACTCCCACTGGCTGCAAATGTATCTTCGTAGTCTATGCCTTCTTTTCGTGAGAAGCCTTGTGCTACGAATCTTTCCTTGTATCCCATGATGTTTCCATCTACTGCATGATGGAACTACGAACTTCCCTTCATGTATTGATACTGCATCCTAAACATCATTCTTCTTGAACTGGTCTTCCCTTTCTTCTTGGTTCCTTCTTCATAGCTGGAAGGTTTTGCATCAATGATGTCGTTGCATTCATCATATTATTATTTATCTATCGTCACTTGTTCTTCGGAACAAGTCTCATCCTTCTTTTCTTGTAGGTGATAATGTACGCGATCTTTCCTATAAGTCAAATGCATTAGTTGTATGGTTAGAAACATTTCATAAGGCATATTCATAATGGCAAATTATTATGCATAAATATATAATCATGCAACTATTTTAGCCAATACAACATTCATCCATATCTCACGAAAACGTTTCTAGATGCCTTCCATCTCCACTAGGACAACATTGAGATTGTGCACTAATCCAATATCTCAAAAAAGAGGTTTCATTCTATATAATTAGCAATGGAGAGATGTATAGCACCATGAGATACTTACCCATCACATGCATATTAGTAGTATACTATCATTAATGCAAACATTCTATCATGCATAATACATCAACTCAATATAAACAAATTGCATAACAAAACAATATCATGAAATGACAATTGAATACTTATCTTTATTTGTTTCATGGGTAGACTCCTTCTTGATCCTTCCACTTCATCATCTTCTTCGTTCATGACTTCATCATTTCTTATCCAAATGCTCAACATGGATAAGAGGTTCTTCAAGAATTGAGTCCTTCATATTCCTCATCGCTTGAGGGATCTTCTTTGGATGGTGAGAGCTTGATCTTCAGTTCCCATCTTTTTTTATCTTATTATGACTTGAGCTTCTTCTTGTGTGTGCTCTTCCTAGCCTCTGCTGAAAGTAATCACTTCCTTCTGGCACACATTCCTCAAATGAATGAATCCCATGATCTTGGGAGGCCATTCAAGGTGGTTATCACAACTTCTGCATTCTTCACTTCTTCTTCTACCGCTTCAAGTTTCTTTGATTTGAGAGACCCTTGTAAAGTATGACTGTATGGTCTCTGCATTCTAGATCTTCACATTCTTCAACTGGTTTCTTAAGGTCATATTCCGATTTATGTTCTTCCCTTCAAATAGCTTGGTCAAGGAATCAAACATATTTGGTGTCTGTTAAGTCATGAACTTGTTTTCTTCTGTTTTATATTTTGCTTGTGATTTTTGTTTTAATTTTGCTCATTAACTTACTTTCATGAAATTTTGGTTTAAAGTGAAATTTTGATTTTTGCCTTTAGGTTTTTATTATTTTTTTGTTTCCTTAGGTTCTGAAGGGTTCTATAGGATATATATTGATTAAAGATTTCATAAATAAACTCTAAGGGAAAGGTTTACCATATAAACCTTATTTTAAATGGAATTAATGACTAAAAAAGCGCCAAATTTGATTTTAAAACATTCTTGTACCACAACAGCTAAACTTTTACACTGTGGCGCTACAAGAATATTGTGGGCGCTAATTTTGTCATTTTTTTCATGAAATTTTCCCATGATTTCGCTCCTGGATGACTAATCACATGTGTAAATAGTTTTTGATACGTGTTTCATCAGAAATAATCATGCAAATAGGTGTGGTCTGTGACATGAAAAAGATCGTGGCAGTCAGAAGTCAGGGCTCGGAGTATCATGACAGGTAGAGGAACGAGCCGAGATTAATGGGAACAAGAGGTTTGATTTTTTGTTGGCTTAAGGAGGTCCATTGACTTGTTTATGAGCTAAGTACTTAACTCTCATGTGTATTTGATGAATAGAATTATGAAATATATGATCCATATTATCGTTCAGTCTGTGTTTTGGCTTCATTTTTAGCTTGTTTAGCTACATGATTGATAAATTCATTGCTGGTTTATATTCTTTATGCTTGTAATGCTTGTAAGTTGTGAATGAACTTCAAAGTTATGTTCTGTTGGTACATGGTTATTACATTATGCATCTCTGTGCTTCTTTACTTGTGATTTAGTTCCTATTTGGCTTATGAATATATTCCCTTTGGTCACCAAACTTTACAACCAGAAAAACCTTTCAGAAACCCTAAAACCTAGTTTTGCTTGATTGAATATTTGAGATTGTGTTGGCTTGTTTCTTTGTAGTCTGGAAACAATTTCGGGCACAAACATCTTTGGCGTCGTTGTCGGGGAACGAAGTTGAAAAAATATTTTTCCCTGGGATACTTATCATTTTACCAGTTTTAAGAGGTGAACTTAAAACAGCACATCTTTAAGGCTACTTATCACCAATTTGTCACAGTGGCTACTAGGGGAGTTGGAACTAGAAACAGACCTACTTCACCATTGTAGTTGGGTGTTACAGATCCTGAACAGATATTGAAGATAGGAAGGAAGTTTAGAAGGTCTCAGTCATTACCCTCCCTATGTGACCCTGACCAGTTGGGTGGTTCATCACATTCAGCTGTGTTGAGAAAATAAGAAGAAACTTCACCTTGGTTAAAGCCTATATTCCCTGAAAGTAGTTTCCAAGATTTCACTGATGGCACAATCTTTCAGAAAAGCTAAAACAGCCTCTCGTGGTAAGATACCTCTTTTTTAGTTGAAATTAGGTAAAAACCCCTTTCATCCAAGTTCCAGTCAAACCTCTTCATCACCAAAATCAGTTAGCCTTAAAATGGCAACCCAAAATCAGCCTATAGACATGATGGACCGAATGGTTGCAGCCAGATATGCACCATTGGTTTTGCCTTATCCTTTAAATGCACTTCCTGGAGGTGACTATCAGAAATATTTGCATAGGTTTAATGGATAGGGGGGAAATACAGCTGAAGAACAATGGGAAGCCTTCCTTAGTTATGCTAATAACCAAAACATTGAAGCCAAGGATGTGTGGATGAGAATGTTCGTGCAGAGCCTTGATGGAGATGTTAGGAAATGGTTTAGGGAGTTCCCTGCTAACTCAATAACTATCATTGAAGAACTTTGTGATCTCTTCATGAGACAATGGGGTGACACCAAAGACCATACATACTACATAACTGAGTTTGGATCCCTTTAGAGGAAAAAGGAGGAAACTATTGCAGACTTTTCAAAGAGGTTTAACAAGATGTATAGTAGAATTCTTGTAGAAATAAAGCCTACAGAAACATCTGCAAAACTTACATATGCAAATGCTTTCGATCATGAATTTTCCTTACTACTAAGAGAAATGAGACCTATTTCTTTACTGAATATGCAGGATGCAACATTGGAGGTAGAATCTAACATACTGGCTTCCAATAGATTGAAGAAGGAAACAACTTAGCAGCTTTATGATAGAAAAGGAAAGAAGGAAGCAGCTCCAGGAGGTTCATCTTCCCTTTCTGCTGAAGGGAAAATTGATGAAATGGCTAAGTTGGTGAAGATTTTGACTGCAAAATTAAATAAATTAGAGCTTGAGAAAAATTCCAGCAAGTGTGTTCCAGGAGGTGAACGAAATCCTAACAATCAGAACCAGTTCAGAAGACAATTTGCTGCCCGTTTCATGCCTAGAGAACGAAGGAATAATGATATCTAGCGGTAAAGGAGAGAAAATGAGGACCAAAGAGTGCCACCACCTCTTTAGAACAATGTTGCTGATGAAGAAGAGGTTGATGATGAAGTAATATTTGAAGATACTGACCAGGATATGAACAATTTTGGAGAAAGATTGTCTGGGGGTTTTGTCATTGAGGAAGAGTTTCTAAATGCAGAATGCTATGATGCTGATATGTTCGAAACAGAAGATGATTTAGGTCTGAAAATGACTGCTATAACTGTTGATGTCTGTCAAAATGAACTCAAGAAGACTGTGAATCTGAGGTCGGGTCCAAAACAGGTAGTACAAAACCCAAAAAGAAGGTAGTTGTCCCTGCTAAACAGTCATCTGATCCTGTGACAGAGAACGGACAAGTTTCAAAAAAACAGAAGAAGAACATGGAGGTTGAAGAGGTAAATAAAAATGTCCAGAATTTCATCCTGGAAAATGAATTAGGCGAATTAAAGATTCCTGTACCTTTAACTGAATTAATGAGAAACCCTTCATATAAAGAAACAGTTCTTAAGGTGATGATTTCAGCAAGCAATCAGTCTATTTCTGATACGGTGAATTTGCAAGAAGAAAATACTAGGATTTTCATTGGATCAGCCTTGGCTAAAAAGACTGAAAATGAAGCAGGTGCTTCACCTTCATTCTACATCACCCTGACAGTCCATGAACAAATGATACATAATTGCTTGTTAGATTCAGGAGCCTCACACAATTTAATGCCAAAGTCTGTTATGGAGGCTTTAGGTCTGAGTATCACTAAACCTTATCATGATCTGTATGCATTTGATTCCCGAGCAGTGAAGTGTTTAGGGGTAATAAAGGACATGGTTGTCAGTTTGTCTCAGTTACCCATGAAAAGTGTGATCATGGACGTAGTGGTAGCTGATATTACACCTAAATTTGTGTTACTTCTTTCTAGGTCTTGGGCAAAGAAAGTTGGTGGGACCTTACAAATGGATTTATCATATGCTACTATTCCTGTGTTTGGAGGAGAAAATAGAAGGTTGTACAGAGAGCTTCAATTTTCCTATATTGTGACAGATGACAAGAACCCTACCAACCACCCATTGTATGCTGTTGATAAAGACCTGGGTACTTGCATGTTACATTTCAGTGAGGATGATAATACTACTGGTTTGTTACAGGTTGAAAAGAAACAGCCAGTAAAATGCACCAGGGAACAGGAGGATGAGCTGTGGCAATTATTCTTTGATGGATCCTCTTGTAAAGAAGGTGCTGGAGCAGGGGTTCTTCTTATCTCCCCTGGAGGTGAAACAATGAAGTTGATGTATAAATTATAGTTTATTACTACAAATAACACTGCTGAGTATGAAGCTTTGCTGTTAGGTTTGAAAGCTGCTAAAGATTTGGGCATTCAGTAGATTTCTGCATTTGGTGACTCCGAATTAGTTGTTCAGCAGGTGAAGAACAACTATCAAGTGAAGCAGGGTTTACTGAAAGTCTATCGAAATGAGGTATGGGACATGATTGAAAATTATTTTGTGCCTTTTAACATTACCTATATTCCAAGAGACCATAATCAGACTGCAGACTCATTAGCCTTGGCTGCTACACACTTTAGAATCCCCAAGACCACTCAGTTGAGATATCCCATTGAGGTTAGGTACAGACCAGCTGTACCCGATAATGTAAAGTAGTGGAGAGTGTTCGAATATGACATTGAGATTAAGAGGTTTCTAGAGCTTACCCATGAGTTTTCAAATTCCATGATTGATTAGGAGGAAGATGAAGAGGATGGACAGGTGGAAGAGATTACTGAAAATGAAATAGTTGGACATAAAATCATTGAATTAAAAATTAATTTCATTCCAAAGGGTTTGGTACCTTTGGAAAGGATTTTTTCAAAAGATGATACACTCTTGAAACCTATTGTACATTCCTCAGAAGAGGATGTGGTGGATTGTAACATTGGCTCTGCAAAACAACCTAGAATGGTAAAAATTTCTAAAGCACTTACAGTTGAACAAAGAAACAGGTACATTAAGTTGTTAAAAGAACATGTTGATGTTTTTGCATGGTCTTATGAGGAATTGAGAACCTATGAAACTTGAATTATACAGCATAAAGTCCCTTTAAAACCAAATGTCAAACCTTTTCGTCAGAAATTAAGGAGGATTAATCCAACCTTGTTTCCTGTTATTGAAAAAGAAGTGAAGAAGCTATTGGATGCCAAGATCATAGTACCATTCAGGTACTCTTCATGGGTGGCTAATCTAGTTCCTATTAGGAAAAAGAATGGAGAAATCAAGTTGTCTGTGGACTTTAGAAATTTGAATAGATCTTCACTAAAGGATAATTATTCTTTGCCTAAAATTGAGCAGATATTACAGAAAGTAGTTGGGGCATAGAGGATCTCTATGGTTGATGGTTTCTCAGGGTACAATCAGATCTCTATGCATCTTGATGATAAGAATAAGACAGCTTTCACCACTCCTTGGGGAACTTTCATGTATGACAAGATGCCTTTTGGGTTAATGAATGATGGATCCACCTTCCAGAGGAATATGGATATTGCTTTTGTCGGAGAAAAGGACAAGTTTGTGGTAATATACTTAGATGATATTACTATTACAATTAGATGATGAACATTTGAAGCATTTGAGGTAGAATTTCCTGAAATGTATAAAATTTGGCTTGTCCTTGAATCCAAAGAAGTCACACTTTGCTGTACAGGAAGGTAAATTGCTTGGTCATTTAGTGTCTGCTGATGGTATAAGGATTGATCCTGAAAGGGTAAAAGCTATATTGCAAATAAGTTTACCAAGGAGTAAAAAGGATGTCCAATCATTCATTGGTAAAATTAACTTTTTGCGTTGGTTTATACCAAACTTTGCTGAAACTATCAAACATATCACAGTCATGCTGAAAAAGGATCAAGAAGTCAGGTGGACCACTGAGGCGAATAATGCATGTGAGAAGATCAAAATGGCTCTTATTGAACCTCCTGTATTAGTAAGTCCAGATTTTACCAGAGAATTTCTTACATTCTCATTTGAATCAGAGGATACAATAGCAGCTGTTCTGTTGGAGAAGAATAAGGAAGGACTGGAGCAGCCTATTGCATTCTTCAACAAAACTCTCAGGGATTCTGAACTAAAATACAGTATCTTAGAAAAATAGGCCTATGCTATGGTAAAAGCTTTAAAGTTTTTCATAATCTATGTTCTGCATTCTAAAGTTATTTCATTTGTGCCTAATGCTACTGTAAAAGATGTTTTAACACAGCCTGATAGTGAAGGGAAAAGAGGCAGGTGGATTGCTAAGATCATGTAATATGATGTAGATATTAGACCTACCAAACTAGTCAAGGGACAGGGTTTAGCCAAGCTGCTAGCTGAATCAAATTGTCAAGCTCTGGGATTGCATGTGATGGCTGAAGAGTTAACTCAGGAAGAAGATCAACCAAATTTGGAAAAAGAGAATATTATGGACTATTATTCAACATCCACATGTTATGCAGACATTGTGTATTTTCTGTTGTCTTTGCAATGTCCTGAGCATTTAGATAGAAAAGCTACTAGATCATTAAAGCTTAAAGCTACTAAGTATTGTCTAGTAGAAGAGTAGTTATTCTGGAAGGACCCAGGTGGTATTGTGACTCAGATGCTTAGATAAATATGAAATTGAAGGAATGATTTCTGAATCTCATGAGGGTGCTTGTGGAGGTCACGAGTACTGGAAGAAAACATCATACAAGATTTTAAGAGATGGGTACTATTGGCCCTCTTTGTTTGCAGATGTATATCAACAGGTAAGATCCTGTATCCCTTGTCAGAAGTTTTTTGGCAAACAAAAATTGCTATCATTGCCTCTAAAACCTATTGCAGTAAGTGCTCCTTTCCAGCAATGGGGTCTGGATTTTATAGGGGAGATAAATCCATCTTCCTCAGGACAAAACAGGTGGATTCTAACTGCAACAGACTTCTTTACCAAATGGGTGGAATCTATCCCTACTAGGAATGCCACAGACAAAGTAGTCATGGAATTCATTGAAGAAAATATCCTTAGTAGGTTTGGGTGTCCTCAAAAAATAGTAACAGATAATGCAAAGGATTTCAATTATAAGGCAATGGAAGCATTTTGTGAAAAGAATGGTATCTTGCTGAAGCATTCAACTCCTTTCTATCCCCAGGGTAATGGTTTGGCTGAATCCTCAAATAAAAACATCATTCAGAGTATCAAAAAGTTGCTTAAGCATAATAAGAGATCATGGGATTCTATGCTGAAATATGCATTGTGGGCCGATAGGATAACAATCAAACAAGCAATTGGAACTTCTCCTTTCCAATTAGTGTATGGTGCAGAGGTATTTTTTCCTATTCAATTGGGAATCCTAGTGATGAAATTTCTTTATAATTGCCAGGAAGAGCCCAATGATATGCAGAGAAAGATTTATGAGACGATAGAATTGCAGTAGAATAGGGAAAAAGTGGAAGAAAGGGCACAGTCATACAGATTGAAGATTAAAAGAAGATTTGACAGGAACATCAAAGAAAACAATTTCTTAGTTGGTGATATGGTTTTGAGGTGGGATGCAAGGAAAGAGCAAAAAGGGAAGCATGGTAAATTTGAAAACCTCTGGTTTGGCCCCTTCCTAGTGTCTAAGATTCTGGAAAATAACACTTTTGTCTTGTAGTCTTTGGAAGGTGAGGAATTGTCAAGTCCAGTCAATGGACGATTCCTTAAGCATTTTTACAGTCTTTGAGGAGATTTTCACTTTTCATTGTTTATACCGGTGTGAGTGAAGCATAATAAGGACTCCATGACCCAATGGAAATTTTGTAGACTAGTAGGTAGCAGAAAAGAAGGCACTGGTCTACAGGTTCTTGAAGCCTCACAGGGAGGACTTCATCCTGCAGTTGGAGCCAGATGTTAAGTCATGAACTTGTTTTCTTCTGTTTTATATTTTTCTTGTGATTTTTGTTTTACTTTTGCTCATTAACTTACTTTCATGAAATTTTGGTTTAAAGTGAAATTTTGATTTTTTCCTTTAGGATTTTATTATTTTTTGTTTCCTTAGGTTCTGAAGGGTTCTATAGGATATATATTGATTAAATATTTCATAAATAAACTCTAAGAGCAAGGTTTACCATATAAACCTTATTTAAAATGGAATTAATGACTAAAAAAGCACCAAATTTTATTTTAAAACATTCTTGTAGTGCAACGGCTAAACTTTTACACTGCGGTGCTACAAGAATATCGTGGGCGCTAATTTTGTCATTTTTTTCGCCAAATTTTCCCATGATTTCGCTCCTGGATGACTAATCACATGTGTAAACAGTTTTTGATACATGTTTCATCAGAAATAATCATGCAAATAGGTGTGGTCTATGACATGAAGGAGATCGTGGCAGTCAAAAGTTAGGGCTCAGAGTATCATGACAGGTAGAGGAACGAGCCGAGATTGATGGGAACAAGAGGTTCGATTTTTTGCTGTGTTAAGGAGGTCCATTGAATTGTTTATGAGCTAAGTACTTAACTCTCATGTGTATTTGATGAACATAATTATGAAATATATGATCCATATTACCCTTCAGTCTGTGTTTTGGTTTCATTTTTAGCTTGTTTAGCTACATGCTTGATAAATTCATTGCTGGTTTATATTCTTTATGCTTGTAATGCTTGTCAGTTGTGAATGAACTTCAAAGCTATGTTATGTTGGTACATGGTTATTATATTATGCATCTCTGTGCTTCTTTACTTGTGATTTAGTTCCTATTTGGCTTATGAATGTATTCCCTTTGGTCACCAAACTTTACAACTAGAAGAACCTTTCAGAAACCCTAAAACCTAGTTTTGCTTGATTGGATATTTGAGATTGTGTTGGCTTGTTTCTTTGTAGTTTGGAAATAGTTTCTAGCACAAACAGTGTCTTTAGGGAAGACACTTGTTGTACAAGTTGATCCGTGATTGAATCAGCAATGATCTACTTTTCCTTGACCAAGTTCTTCTTGTGTAAAGCTTTGAGCCTCATCTCCCTTTGGAGCTGGAACCTCTCTACTAATGTAGGTGTCCAATTCATTTTCTTCAGAGAGATCATATACTTCCATGCTTGGAATTTTTTAACTTCACCAAGCTTATGTGATATATCACTTTGAAATGATAACCTCAAATGCAAATAGAAAAATATTAGATCTTACCGATTTGAGGTGTCCGTCTTGGTTCCGGAGCTCGATGATCTAAGGTTTGTCAAAGAAACCCTAATTTTGAAAAATTGGAATATTTTAGATCTGATTGGCTAGAAATATAGACCTCTTTAAGGTGATATGTCCAATGTACTCCTTTTCTGAAAACAGTGGAGGGAAGCTCCCGGAATAGGAAGCCCTAGTTTACCAATTTCTTTTGCAGAAATACCTACTACTGTTTCTACAGTATCTCTGACATTACTAATACTCTAAGTATGAAAATGTGCCCTGAGATAGCCTCACCTATCCCTATCCCAAAACCATAGGTTTTATTAGAATTGGTTTCACCAAGTGGGGCTTATGATTGTTTTCCCAAGGTGATCTGTTTCAGGACTGTTCAACATAGCTAAGTTGTACGGACTATCACGTGTCACTGTTTCATATTCTGGGTCTGAAACTTGGACCAACAAATGTATAGTTTGGTCCCTTTTTGGAACATCTTCATAAATTTCATTTCGACCTTTTTAGCCCGAGATATAGAAATTCTCCCCAGGTGTCCTGTTTAGGGATGAATCCTGGAAGAGGATGGAACCCTAACTTGGGGGGATCATATCTCCTAGAATATAGCGAATATGAGGCTGAAAGTTGGACACAGTTTAAATCCAGATTTTATATTCAAGATGTGAAATTTTTTGCTCCTGAGCCTTCTCAAATCCAGAGATATAGTGAATGTACCAAAACATATAAGTTTTAGTATTTTAGGGTTTTTCAGGCCCAGGGTCAAACTAGGGTTTGACTTTCCCAGAGTTTCACTCAACCAAAAATCTTGAACCAGGTCTCTAAAATTCAAATTTGATGAGGAAATAAATCCTATGTTGGGCTCACACAAAAATTTATCTTCTGTAAGAAGCCCTAATTTCCTGCACCAAAAACTGAAAATGTCCGGAATCGAATTCTGCTTCGACAGAAAGATGTGCCCTTCAATGGAGAGTCATCCTAGCATAATTTTCCTAATGGAATGCGGAGAGAGACCCAAAAATTAAGAATCCCTAGCTTCTACAGATGCACAATGTCTTCTTCTCAGGTTAGCTCTGATACCATGTTAGAATTTTATCATTCAAGCTAGCATTATGTTAGGATCTTTAACTGAGAGAATAACATGAACAACAATAAACACAAGAGATAAGAGTCACAAATAATTTTCCTCAGGGAAACCATAAAGGAGAAAAACCCACAACTTCTTTAGAAATAGAATGAGCACCAATAGTAGCAGTAAAACCTGAAAACAAAAAAGATGATCTCCACAGCTTGTTCTCTCTCTCACACTTGAGAGAGCTTCTCCTCTCTCACTCATGCGCCCTAGTGAGTAAGTGTGTGTGATAAATAGAGAGGCTCACTTTCTATTTATATTCTTTCATTCACTTAATTTCCACTTTAACATGTCGGCCCCACTTAACAATTACTTACTAGTGCTGACATCTCTAGGAGAGTCTAATAACCCTAGTGCCCCACAACTGCAAGTAATTTGCCCTCCGATCAACAAGGAGGGTTAACCTTGACAAAAATGTGGGGACTATTACCCTGACTTACAATGGAGGGTTAACCTCAATGAATTTACATGACTTGCTTACATTATTGAATCTCTCGATCGGAACATTGGGGCATGACATGACTCAATTACATTATAGATACTTCCCGGAATAAACATCGGGGTACAATATACAAGTGAATACGTTCTGAAGTTACAAATACATCAACATCATATTCTTATATGGAATCATGTTTACTTATCTTAAATACTGTTAATCATCTAGAAATGTACATGAAATGAAGGGGAATTAGTGCAAGAGGAGATCAATTCTCCCCCTCAGTATTATAATGATCGATCAAATATGCATTCCTAGAGCCTGTTTTTATAGTGGGTCAGCAACTGTATTGTTCTCTCAGTAGACATCATGATAGTAATAATCATAATATAAGATTCAAATGGCACATGACACATTTATTTTTTCTAGGAAAAATCACCATTTTTATTCGATAAGATGATAAATTATATTCCTATTATGATGGTGCTCTTTCAAAGCATTAAAAAAAAACTCTTTATCGACTCCCTCCAAAAAAAGACTCCTAATACATCTCCAGCTTGATGTTTTTTATTAAAAGAGCAAAGAGACAACCCCTTAACTATCTTGTCTCCAATCCTATACATTTCCATTAAAGTAATATGTCTTTGTTTTTTATAGAAAATAGAAGTATCAAATTTTCACTCGCATTATGGAATGGATCTTTAAACAGATGTTGATGATCATATCTATAGTATCCTCCTTAAATAATATATTCTGAGACATAATTTCTCCAGGAGAGTTGGGGGAAATACAAAGAAGAAATGAAAATGAGATGGATAAAAGACACAGGCGAGAAAGAGACTACAGTCATAGGAAAGCGCAACTTTGAATAAAGTATGTACATTGTAGACCCTAGCTGCCAATATCCGAGTATAAGAAGATTGCATATTTCTTTTTAAAACTCTATATTCCATTCTTCTTCCCATCGATATAATCCTTTTTTTTTTATCCCCTACAGGGATTTCTGTAGCAAAATCCCGTGCTTAGTTTATGGCATGGTTTCATTTAGTGTATGGTTTCTTATTATTGTTTGTGCACAGTAAATTTTCAGTCTGTACCTGAGTTTTTTGCCGAGATATGGTCAGTTGTGAGAACATTTAATGGCACACATAAATACTACACCATTTTTCAAGAAAACACATATTTTGCCTACAGTAATTCTATTTATCATAAACCAAAATAAAATTCAGTTTGGCGCAATGTGTTAAATTCTAAAATTTGTTAAAACCATTGGAGATTTTTTTTCTCACTAGTTAAATAAGATAATTATTGTATCAAATAATTTTCATCCTGGAAGTGCAAACACTAGAACAAAGATCGATGACCCACAGCTCAGACGTTAAAGCATAAATTATTTCATCCATGCATTCTTCAATGCTCACACCTCCCTCTGATACCTACTACTCTTCCTTTGAGTAGGGATCAACTTCCACATTTTTCTCACTTTATACATGAGTACAAGAAATTGTATTGAACAAGCTTGTTATTCCTTTTGTCTGATATCCTAGAGGTCTGAGGTTTATATCTAGATTTTGGATTTTACCTTGCATCTACTTAACCACTAGGTTGAAGTCACTATAGATTTTTAACTACTTTACATTATTCTCTATGTCACATTTTAGAAGAATCATTAATGCGATTAGTTATGCAAAATTATCGGATCCTATGCTAAGGCCAACGACCAACCATCCATCTTAATTGTGTGATTTTCAGTTAAAAACAAAATAAAACCTACACTGCTGCTATGCCAAGGACCTTTCCTTACTATATAAAAGAACATGTTGAGGCCTGGAAAATTGTAGGTAACAACAGTTAGGGATTCTCCCCAGTAAATGTTCTCAACTAGCCCATTACTGTTTGGTATGGGGAATCCATCTGGTTTACGATCCGGCTACCATAGGTCAAGTAACAAAAATAAAAGGTTTTACCAGTTACGGCCCGATCCACCATGTATATTTTTAGTTTTTGTATTTAAGTATGATGTGCAAGTGCCTATCTAAAATGCAGATTGATAGAGATAACGAGGAGCAGTCACAATGTCATGCGGAAGTTCTTACCTTTTGTCTTAACTCTCTCGCATCTAAATCACACACAACAATAAAACTAAAAATAACTATCTAACCTATCCCTATGGAGAAAAATTATCATTTATCAATGAGTAATGTATTTTTGCGCATGCATTAAGAAAAATAATAGATAACTGTTACTTATTTCAGAACACATGAACATTAATAGATAAATGAACAAGAAGATAGCTTTTTTTATGAAAAACCTTCATTACTCAGAGTGGAAATTTCATATAATAAACTAGAGTGAATTCATAACAAGAAAATGGGTTCAAAGAGTTAGAATGATCTCACAGTTAATGGACATAAGATGAAAACAAAATAGTTCACATTCAACAGATCCATAGCACAACATTTGAAAAATTCCACCAAGCTTTCTCCAACAGGAAACTTGTAATTCTTTATTGCAAAAGGAAATAGTNTATATTTTGGAAAAAGTCCCTTTCCTACATCTAACTCTCCTATATTTATACAAAACAACAAAACCTTTGGGTTTCCCCCCCAGGTGACCTTTGGGCTCCCCCAACCGTTCAATCCCATAATTTTGTCTTTTAGTGGGTGCTCATGATTTATAAAATACGTTACATTTAAGATTAAGACTTAAGAACACTTTATAAAGAGGGACCATCATGATAACTAATGAAATTTTTCCAAGCCTAGGCCTCTGCTGCTATCGATTCTGCTGAGTAATCCATTGGTCTTTTTGAGGTCCTATTGATCTCAGACCTTCACTTTCTTCTATTTTTTTAAGCAACATCTATGCTTCTTACTTTTCTTTTCTTCATCCAAATCCCTTCTACTTTGTCTTTTAGATATGTCTTCTTTGCAACAGCAATCATCAAACTGGGTCTGAAAAATCCTCTAAGTCTGTCTGCAGTTAAAACGAAAACTCATCATTAATCCGAACTGCATTCAAGATCATCTAAATTTTCAATAAAACGTAAACCATACTATCAATAAAAATAATCATCAAATGTGAGGCCTTGCACTATGTTCTCATTGCGAAATCCCTAACTTAATAAAAAAATAGAAACCTCTGTTGCCGATGAAATATGGTAAAAACCTCACAAAAATGGCGGAAAAAATACTAAGCATCGGGCTGACAAACTCCTCATCGATGAACAAAACAACTAAGCATCAGGAAATTAGTTTGCTAATGAGCTGCAATGGTGGGAGATGGACAAACTATGGGTTCCGCGACCAACTGAAAACATCAGCGATCAGAGGCTCGGAGGACTAACTAATAATGCGTCAGCAGAAAAACCAACTAAACGTCGGAGAGATAGCGTGATCGACCACTGCAACGGCAGATGAAAAATTGACTGTGGAACCCTGCAAAACACAAAACCGTCAGCAATCAGAACAACTAATGACTATGTATCGGTAACTCAAAGCTCAATGCTACTGTAGTGTCGATGAGGCAAAGGACTAGCCCTCCGATCAATTGTCAAACACTGTTCCGATAGCGAAAAGAAAGAAAATCATTTTAAAAGCAAAAAAACCATGGAATCGGCAAGGATATGGGATTTCCATTGGGGTGCTTGCTATCTGCCATCCGAAACGGCAACAATGAAAAAAACTAATGCTCCAACCAAGATAAAACAAAAAACGCTGAAAGTCAAAAAGTAAAAGTTTTATGAAAAATAAAACAAAGGAGATAAAAGCCCATTGGCAAAAAACATGACTTTCCATCGGGATGTTCATTATTTAGCTTTCGCAATGGTGGCTATGTAGAGAGATACGGCCCCGATTCACTGTTCAAATGACTTCCGACAGCGATAAATGAAAACATTCACAAATAAAAACTTAAAGTTCCAAATTCAAAAGCATTATCTAGACAAAGGCATTTTTAGATCATTCAACTTCCGAAATGAAGGAAAACAGTTTACCTCAAATCAAACTCAAAGATTGAAAATTGTAGCAAAGGAACAACAGAGTTCAGCAGCCCAGGCAAGATAAAATTAAAAGGAGGGCCCAAAATTTTAAAAAATTTGGGAAAATATTTGCAACTGCAATAATTGGTGACTACCTCGTGAACACAAATCTCTAGACAACTTCTTTATTTGAGCAACAGACTGTTTTGAAAATAAATACCAACATGTTGAATTCTTCTAGATGTCTAGATTTCCCAAATGGCAAATGTGTGTACTTTTAATCATTGATGATAGTCCAATTTAGGGATAATGGGAACCAAGATTTAAAAGTCTAGATAACTCTTTTGAGGCCAGGAATATGAGTTTCATTTTTTACCTCTGTCTCCGTCTCCGGGTAGCTCCCAGCTTGGACACTACATGATTGTAACATATGGTAAACATAAATATTTGTTTGTTCCTCATTCCCATGCCATTTTGCACTTTTATGATTTTTGGACTTTTTTGTCCTTTTTGAGTCCTCCTACATGCCTTTCTTTTTGAATTTTTATTTAGGCTCCTCTATCCATAGTGTCCTTTTGTGTGAGAGATGTATTTAATTTTCAGCTCACGAACGGAGAAGAACTTTGGCAATTTTGTTCTCATATGGTTCAGTACTTCATTTTGATACATATTGCTTTCTTAGGATATTTTTTACTCTTAATTTCCTTTTGGCTTTCAATTCCTGGCACGAGATATTTTAAATATAATATATTGTTTACCCTACTTCCTTTCCATGGGTCCTTGCTGTCACCCCCTCAGACATTTTTAAATGTGAGATGGATGAAGCCTCGAAATAGTATTTTGGACCTTTTGATCCTGAGCTATTTTACAAGGATTAAGTAGGAATTCAATGTGTTCATAGCCATTTAAGAAAACTACTAAACCAAAAGAAATTATTTGAGATAAATCACTAGTACACAGTCTTATAATCAAGGATTTTAGTTAATCCAAAATTTTGATGCTCTCCATGCAACCAAAGTTTGCTTCTTTTATTGAAATCAATCAAAATCTAACTAAAAAAAAACAGAAATAAAATAAATAAAAAAATAAACAACCAAATCAGTTTATTTATGTACAAGATAATCAAGAAAATAAAAAAATCAAGAAAAATAAATTTTGAGAACTAAACCACTAACTGGTCAGTTCTCTGGCCACCCCTGTAAATCTGGCAACTTGTAAGTTGAGGGGCTAGGCTTGAATGAAAATGCCTACCCATTATCTAATCCTATTGTACTTGAATCAAAAACTACATCTACTATTTTGAAATCAATCTCATCAGCCCGTGAAAATCGAAGGAGATCGGGATGGGTGTCTGGTGTACTGCTAGCTTCTTCTGCATGGTAGTTTCCTGGTTCTAGCTCAATTAGATAATTTCCCAACACATAATTCACTGGTTCATTTATTTTCTTCCAATTGAGTAACATTGTGCTTCATGTGGGGCTCTCTTAATATTTTTATCTGATTTGGACTTCCCTTATCAGGCAACCACAGATGTGACCAATCTGATGCAAAATACCCATTTAACCTTGCTGACCAGTCTCGATTCAAAACAAGTCTGTAAACATTAGGTATGTCTGCTACTACAATATCAATATACTGACATATCTTTTCATTGGTAGATAAGCGAATCATAACATCTTTTATTTCCCCGACTACTTTCATAGCGATCCTGTCTAGCTGAGTAATTTGCCAGGTAGTTGGTTTAGGTTGTCCATTGATCTTCTTGCAGACTAAAAGTGGCATAACATTGACTGCTGACCCTAAGTCTACTAAACAATTGTGAACATTATGGTTTAAAATCTTAAAAGTCAAGAGGAATAGTGGGGTTTTAAAAGTATCCTTAACTCCCACGCTTGCTTCAATAATTTATTCTACAGATTAGTTGTTAGTGGGAAGCTCTTCCTCTGGTACTTTAGGTGCTTTTAACAATTTTTCTTTCTATTGAGGTACATTACCCATTTCAAATAACTAAATATTTTCCTTATCCCTTTTAATGCCCTCCACAATATCATACCCCATCTCAGGTGCTTTGAGATTTTCCTTGACATTATCAACCTTGTCTTCAATAGGCTTAATAGGCATGTTGACTTGTTTTGGATCTTGACTAGTAATGGTAAATTCAGGTATTTTATCAGCTGTGTTGTTCTTCTGTATTTTCTTCATATTCTCTTGAAATTTAAAAATTTTCAGAACTATTGAATTGTCTTTATTTAACAAGCCTTGACTTCTTGTTGTCACATTTGTTTCTGATGTTTCTTCCTATTTCAGTGAACCTTCCTCTTCTGTATCAAAAAGTGAGACACAATCCCATAAAACCAGAGCATCCTCTTCTTGTTTTTCTATGGATTTATTACCTTTTTCTTCCTCATCATCAGCTTCTATTAGCTTGGAGTCCAATAGCTGATTCATTACTAATGTCATCGAATTGATCCATTGGGGACAATTTTTCTCAGAATGAGGCTACTAATGAAAGGTGCCAAAATTATCCATACCTACCTCAGTTAAATTCATTGATGTAGGATTGTGTGGAGGAGGTTTAGATTGATTGTTGTCTTCTCTCCTTTTATAGTAAGGCTTATATGCTTTATGAACCTATTTTTCTTTTTCCAAATCTATCACTCTATTAGATAGCTTCTGCATCATTTTCAACATTCCTTCCAAGTCATGTGACTGCTCATCCTTAGGCTTAGTCAGTAATAAAGCTTTCTTACCAAACGTTTTTTCTCTCGACTGCTCAGGATAATATTCTATGCTCTCTTTCTCAGCTTCTACTCTCTCAGCTTCTTCATAAGTTTCTGATAACGTAGGTTTAACTGACATCTTGGAAAACATGGGAAAGTCAAGCCCTAGAGCTGAAGTATAGAATTCAATCAGAGCTTTATCAGAGGGTTTATCAGCTGCAGAATTTTTTTTAAGATAAGCAACAAATCTTTGAGTGAAACTCTGCACTTTTTCTTTTCTTTCTTTCTTTAAAGCACATAACCCTTTCATTAGAGTTGCATGAGTTTTCTGGACTACATATTTACTTCTAAATATTCTTTCAAATGTATCCCAATGTGTGATTGAGTTTGTAGGTAGAGCAAAATACCATGAGGCTACTGATCCTTTCAAGGTATGTGGAAACAATATGCAGACTACATCTTCATGTTCTCCAGCTCGTAGTCCTTCTATATCCAAGTAAAATCTTTTCAAATGATCATATACCAAAATATTTTCACTAGGGTTAAACTTAGGCAACATTTTCTCAAAATCTTGAGGCAAATCATGCAAAGGAGGTGTTAGGTTTAATGGTGACCTAGCCCTCCAAGTGGGTGGTGGATTTGGTGGGTTGGGTGGTTGATTTTCATTTACATTAGACATGATTTTAAGTGGATAATGATGTGGTGAATGAATAGGGGTATGAATAGGTGAACAGTAAGGTGTATCTAGGTCCAATTGATTCAAAGGTTGAACAACTTACTGTAAGGATGTTTCTACCAGTTCTTCAAAATCTCCAACCAACACTGCATCTTCCAATATAGGGCGGTCTTTCTTTCAATATTCTCTTCTTGGTAAGATAGAAATAATTGGTAATCCTCCAATCTTCTTCACATATGCCCTAGTAAATCTTCTAATATCATCAACTACTTTGTTATCGACATAATACAGATGCTCTTTACCCTTCTCTTCAGGAGTTGGATTGGGAAACAAACTGCTCTCAAAACTATTACCGATGGAGTAATTTCGAGGAAATGGGTTTCCTCGGCTAGCCATGCACTGCTGGCCCTCCTTCTAGCACCAAAAAATATTGATGCCTAGAAAATCATAGGTAACAACAGTTAGGGATTCTCCCCAGTAAATGTTACCAACTAGCCCGTTACTGCTTGGTATGGGGAATCTGTCTAGTTTACGGTATGGCTACCATAGGTCAAGTAACAAAAATAAAAGGTTTTACCGGTTACGGCTTGGTCCACGGTGTCTATTTTTAGTTTTCGTATTTAAGTATGATGTGCAAGTTCCTATCTAAAATGTAGATTGATAGAGATAATGAGGAGCAGTCACAATGTGATGCCTAGGTTCTTACCTCTCGTCTTAACTCTTTCGCATCTAAATCACAGACAGCAATAAAAATAAAACTAACTATCTAACCTATCCCTAGGGAGAAAAATTATCATTTATCAATGAGTAATGTATTTCTGCGTATGCATTAAGAAAAATCATAGATAGTTGTTACTTATTTCATAACACATGAAAATTAATAGATAAATGAACAACAAGATAGCTTATTGTTTATGAAAAACCTTCATTACTCACAGTGGAAATTTCATAGAATAAACTAGAGTGCATTCATAATAAGAACATATGTTCAAAGAGTTAGAACAATATCACAATTAATGGACATAAGCTGAAAACAAAATAGTTCACATTCAAGAGATCCATAGCACATCATTTGAAAAATTCCACCAAGCTTTCTCTAACAGGAAACATGTAATTCTTTATTGCAAAAGGAAATAGTTCTTCTTACAACATACTCTCACAAATCTATCTAGGAAAAAGTCCCTTTCCTACATCTAACTCTCCTATATTTATACATAACATCAAAACCTTTGGTTTTCCCCCCCGGGTGACCTTCGGTCTCCCCCAACCATTCAATCCCACTATTTTTTCTTTTAGTGGGTGCTCATGATTTATACAATAAGTTACATTTCATATTAAGACTTAAGAGCACTTTATAAAGAGGGACAAACTTGGTAACTGATGAAAATTTTCCAATCCTAGGCCTCTACTGCTATCGATTATGCTCAGTAATCCATTGGTATTTTTGAGATCCTATTGATCTCAGACCTTCACTTTCTTCTTTTTTTTTAAGCAACATCTCTACTTCTTACTTTTCTTTTCTTCATCCAACTCCCTTTTGCTTTGTCTTTTAGATATGTCTTCTTTGCAGCAGTAATCATCAAACTGGGTCTAAAAAATCCTCTGCATCTGTCTGCAGTTAAAATGAAAACTCAACGTTGATCCGGACTACATTCAAGATCATCTAACTTTTCAATAAAACTTAAACCATACTATCAATAAAACTAATCATCAAATGTGAGGCCCTGTACTATTTTCTCATCGCGAAATCGCTAACTTGATTAAAAAACAGAAACCTCCGTCGCCAATGAAATATGGTAAAAGCTCACGAAAAACGGTGGGAAAAACCCTTACCGACGGGAAACATACTAAGCATCGGGATAACAAACTCCTCATCGGTGAACGAAACAACTAAGCATCGGGCAATTAGTTTCCTAAGGAGCCGCAACGGCGGGTGACGGACAAACTATGGGTTCCGTGACCAACTGAAAACATCGACGATCCGAGGCTCAGAGGACTAACTAATAATGCATCGGCAGATAAACCAACTAAATGTCAGAGAGATAGTGCGATCAACCGTCGCAATAGCGGATGAAAAATTGACTGCGAAACCCCACAAAAAACAAAACCATCGATGATCGAAACAACTAATGACTACGTATCGGTGACTCAAAGCTCAATGTTGCCGCCATGTTAGCGACGCAAAGGACTAGCCCTCCAATCAATTCTCAAACATTGTTTCGATAGTGAAAAGAAAGCAAATCATTTTAAAATTAAAAAGAAACGTGGAATCGGCAAAGATGTGGGCTTTCCATCAGGGTGCTTTCTATCTGTCATCCGAAACAGTGGCAATGCAAAAAAATAATGCTCCGACCATGATAAAAAAAAACTTTGTAAGTCAAAAAGTAATTTTTTTTTGAAAAATAAAACAAAGGAGATAAAATCCCATTGGAAAAAAACATGACTTTCCATCGGGACATTCATTATTTAGCTTCTGCAATGGCGGTTGCATAGAGAACTAAGGGTCCGATTAACTATTCAAATGACTTCTAACAGTGATAAATGAAAACATTCACAAATAAAAACTTAAAGTTACAAATTAAAAATCATTAGCTAGACAAAGGAATTTTTAGATCATTCAACTTCTGAAACGAAGGAAAACAGTTTACCTCAAATCAAACTCAAAAATTCAAAATTGTAGTAGAGGAACAACATATTTCAGCAACCCATGCAAGATAAAATTAAAAGGAGGGTCCAAAATTTTAAAAAATTTGGGAAAATAGTTGCAGCTGCAACAGAACCCCATACCTACTCTTTAATGATGACCAAATTCTCCATTTTCCTCTCTTTTCTTGAATGTAAGGCTTAAGCTATAGCCATGGATCTGATTTGATAAGAACATTGGAATGAATGTACTACAACTTTTTCCACAAATATCAATCAGTTTGTTGCTAGGTACAAGTCCCATATAGTCAAACATGGCATAGGTTTCCATTCCTTGAGCTCTTTTGGTCTCATCCAACTTTTCAAACATTCTTTAGCAGAGTTCCCAACCCATCTATTCTTCACTCTTTTGAATTTATCCACTTTTAACTAGACCTGTTTTGTATATTTGAGCATTTGATGAGAAAATGATCTATCATTTTTTCATATTCTCTATATAAAATACATACTCCAGGTTTAAATCCATATTTTATTTTCCATAATTTCTCACACCACCAGGCTGTGTGTTCAAGAGCAGAAGAAGCAATTGCTCTGTACCCCAATTTTTCTGAATAAAACCCAAGTCTTGATTCTTTGTAAATACCTCTAAATCTTCTCCCTCCTAATTCTAACATGTCTTTTATGAATATTATCCATGTATGAATTCCATGTATATGCATTCTCACCATCTATCCCCAGTCTATCTGACCTCATCCAACCCTACTTCCATATATTTGTGGCCTTCTAATTGGAAATTTGATTGAGAGTGTATATACCATTTTTTGTCCTAAAATATGTACTTGACTTCTAGAGTACAGAGATTAGGCATCTAAAATGGATGATTGAATTTAAGTGTGGTAAATGGATTAATAAGACTGATTGAGAAAGGGAGATGGAAGTTAGCTAACTATAGATCAAAGATATTCCATTGGGAAATGAGTCAAAACTTGAATCTCAATGGTTTATAGCTAATAACTCACTAGATAAGTTTCGAATAACTCTGAGGAAAGGTAAGCATCATGTTCAGTGCATAAAGTGATGAAGTGATAGGTTGAAATGAAGAAAAAACCTACTGCACAAGAGGCATCTATCAAGGATGAATCTCTAACAAAAATTTAGAAGAATTAATTTAAACAATGATTATAAACAAAGCATCCATTAATGATGAACTCGTAAAACAACCATGTACACATAATAGGTATAATCATAATGGAGAGGAGCACCAAAAAGATGAATTCCTTCACCAAACTATAGAGTATATCAGTAGATAGAACATTCATAGATCAAAGTCATTAAGACAACAAATCATCTGATTACAATTTTTTTTTCATTCCAGCGAAACTAATTTCATTACCAATGGAAGAAACTTTAGACAAGGAAGGAATTGAGGAAGAGAAAGGAATTGTGGTTAAATATATTGTGGAAGAAGGAGAATTGGTGAAAGAGAATGAGGAAAAAACCAAACAAATGGATGTTGTTGAAGTTAAGGGACACAGGAGTCTAGATTCTCGATCTCCTCAGAGTGATTCCCCTAGTAGTTCTAGGTCAGTCTTCCTTTCCCCTTTTATTGAAATGATCTATGAATGTCATGTAAGTGGTATTAAGGTCTATCATTTTGTTTCTGATATTATCTTAACATTCTTCAGTATATATATTATTTCATATAGTTTGATGTTGTATAATTTTACCCTCTACACATTGTTGTCTTGTTAATTTCATAAATGGAATTTTATCTCGAAGGAGTCCCTTTAATGTCCCCAAAACTTGAATTTTTTTTTTAGGCTAGTTAGTTACTACCCAAAATTGACATTAACTTATCTCTGCAGAATGTGTCGAACTTTGTTTGCGAAACTTAAATGTCGTAAGTTGTTCTTACCCTTTTCTAGATGTTTTCCCCGATGTGGTTCTTAATGTAATTAAGTTACTTGATTTAATTTAGATGATTACACTGATCATTGGTTTATTTCTTATCATGCATGTGTGTGTATGTTTGTTAAGTTTATAGATTACTTACTCGTTATAAGTTTTGTTTACTAGTTTCTGAAAAGTCCTAATTTAATTTGTAATTGTCAAGGGGTGGAGTGGCAGGACTTGTATCCATTATAGTATCACTTGGAGAGGTAACTAGTTTTACTTAATGTTACATGGTTTACTTAGTTCATGTTGAACTAATGCAACTCTTATTCATTTTGTATAGGCTCATTAGGTGAAGGAAACTTGCTATGACATTGTAAACAATGACATGCTACCTATGCTAAACTACTTCATTGCTTTGGATGACAAAAGGACCACAGTATTATCTTAGCGATTCTTATTGTTATTGTTAGAATAGTTATTTATGCATGTCTGGGTTTATTTAGACCTACGTCTAACTGGTTATCTTTATTAGTATGGTTCTAAGACTTAAATATTCTCCAACATGTGCCTAACATTTATATGGTTTGAATGCTATGTGAAAGTCTTAAGTTATTAGACTTTATCCATGATGTATTAAAGTCTATATACCATATGCTATATGTATGTTAAGCCATTCATGGAATATTGCATATTCCATGAAACTTGGATTTATCCTAAGTCAATGATTCATATGATGATGTAAGTGATAGGGGTTTGAATGCAAAAGGAATTCCAATTACCAAATTGTGTTTGTGGTTATGAAACTATAGGCATGGGGATACATATCCGTCTTGGTGGTGGACAGGGTGGCGGAGTAAATTCTCCTCGGGGTGTGGAGAGCTCAATCCCTAATATTGGTTTATCGTGGATGGATGAGTCATTTGGAACTATGACAGTTGAGCTCTATTCAGCTCTCTGTTTTTGTCACTACATGAGGTCTGGCTTGCACCTGAACTTTTGGGAAAGGTATGCTCTCCACCCGGGTTTGCAACATTGTTAATTGTTTTTTTTCTTGGTGGATTGGTATACTTCTCATCATGCCATGTTTCTTAGTTTGTAGGTGACAGGGTTCCCATTGTGCGGGTCGTGGTGTCTACTAGGCTGTCCATGAGTTACCCTTCACGGGTAATCCCTGTACCAACAAGAATTGAACTTGTTACCTCTGTGTAGAGTTGTTTGATAGAGCTTTGAGCTCAATGTTTGTAATGATGAATGAATACTTGGTTTGGTTAAGGGATTTTGACTGTGTATAGGTATTTTTGTAATTAAAAGCATCCAGATATGCGTATCAAGTATTCGGGTTTCTATGGTGTTTAAGTTTGGTGCCTTTGGGCCATAACTATCATGACTCTGCTTTGTAATATAATATTGGGTTGGTAGTTTAAGTGTATGATTTTGTTGGTGAATGAGGACTCTGCGTTTATGGTGGTTGTACCATTCCTTGAAATGGTGCCTTGGTTTGGAATCATGAATGTGTATATTTTATTTATAAAGTACAGTGAGTATGAATGTGGGATTCATAGTTGGGGTTTTATCGTGGATATTGTCACTATCTTATCCAAGCTATGAATTTGTGTAATTCACTATCTATACTTACATTTTTTGTTTTGGTGTTAAAAATATTGGGTTTAGCTTACAGCTGTGCCATTACTGGAAATGGAACTCTTGCCAATTCGCGACTGTGTAAAATAATGCTGAAATGTTGTTTAATGGTGATTTACAGTTTTGTTTACCTGTCTCTGAATTAACTTTGGGATGGCCATGAGCTTTGTTTTGACAATGCAAACTATATGTCCTTGATGTTATAGTGTAGAAATTGGTTATTTGTTTATATGGACTATGTTAATGGATTCCTTCTTTGCTTCTCAACCGTGAGCCTCGAATATGATTACGCCGTATGAAGTTGTTTGTTACTGTGTGGAAATGTTGACAGGGAAAATTTTTTGATTTATGGCTAAACCTTGAATTTCAATGTTGTTACCATATATTATGTGGAATACTTTGTAAGTTATTACAGTGTTGATAATCATTGTGAGCGAATTCTCCAGGATTCGATGCCTGTCGTGGTTTTGATGTAACCTTGGTTTTTAAGCCATGAGCCTACAGGAATTGATCCTGGGCTGCGTGGGTTTTAAATGATGCGTGTGTGGATATTTTGTGTGGGAATGAATGCTGAAAATATTCGATCCTCTAACCTGTTAATAGATACGATTTGATAATACAATTTGTATTCTATTATGGTTGATTCTTTATGTTAATGGTATATAGTATGTTTATGAATTAAATCATGCCTACCAACCTTAGAGGTCTTGTTGGCTTGGCATTCGATGTTTATTGTTATGAAATGGAAAAGATGGGTATATAGTTTTGTTTTATGATATTTATACCTGCCTCAGTAGGTATATTGTAATGGATTGCAAGTCAACTTGGGTTGACTCACCTATTAGTTCAAAGGTACATAAAAATTAAAATGTTGTTTATAATGTTTAACTTTATAATTTTATAAATAATAATTTTTAATTATAATAAAAATGTATTTATTTGTGTTGTAATTGGCCAATCACAAATGATGTCAGCTTTGGAATTTGGTATCTGGTTTTCAGATGACAA
Organism: Pseudotsuga menziesii; assembly: GCA_001517045.1. Classification (NCBI taxonomy): domain Eukaryota; kingdom Viridiplantae; phylum Streptophyta; class Pinopsida; order Pinales; family Pinaceae; genus Pseudotsuga; species Pseudotsuga menziesii. The sequence continues at coordinate 77,911 of LPNX010598267.1, forward strand.
GTGGCAACTATGACATCATGTGGGTCAATTCATTATTAATTAAATTTCCAACTCTTTATAATTTAATGTTAATTGAATTTCCCCAAGCATACAAAACCCGCCCAGAGGGGTCTGCAAGTATACCATTGACTCCTTCACAGGAGAACAACGTCTGTTGCTATCAATGCGGCTCGCAAGGTTACGAGCGTCCCCTCCGCTTATGCAAGTAGATCATTGACCCCTTAACGCGGGACGGCATCTGTTTCTGTCAACGCGGCTGGCAGGGTTTCGAGCGTCCCATCGGCGAAGACCCCTTTGTTCCATGACGGTATCTCACACCAGATGCAGCAACTAATTGAAACGTTATTATTGAGGGGAGTAATGTTATTATTTTCACCCTATTTTAAATTTAACTCTTAACAAGTTTGTTTTTGGTGACTTAATTGTTAATGAAGCTGTAAGTCATTAAATATATATATATATTTTCTCTTTATAATAGCTGTTGAACGTAATCATTTTTCTTGGAATTTATATTATTTCAGCTATCGATTAAAGTTATTATGTCCCGAGTAGCGTATGATTTAAAACGTTTAGGTTTATTCTGTATGTTTATTTAAAGAATGTGCTTAACATGGAAAATCTCTTAGATTTTTTTATATTAAATATAAAATTTAAAAAAAATATGTATTGAAATGACCATTGGTTTAAAATTTGCATGTGTAAGCCTGGTTCTCTTCTCCTCCTCCAGCGTTGGTAGCGGAGCAGGCGTCATACCCTGGTACTGTTTGCAGTTCAAAATAATAGTTGCAGTTCAAAATAACAGGGGCTCAAATTTGACCTATCAAATTTACAGAGAGTAATTTTCACCGTGCAAGTTTAAGAGAATTTAAATTTTATAGTTATAATATTAGTTCTTAAAGTTTATTCAAACACCAAGCTCATGTGCACACCTTTTCCAGCGGGTAGCTGAATGATTCTATTCAGAACATGGATTCAAATAAGACATATGGAATGAGCATAATGCAGTCATGAAGTAAAATAAAGATTTTAAGCAAGCTACATAAAACTTCCTCGTCCATTTGCCCAAATTCATAAAACAAAGCTAATATGCATTGAGCAAAATCCTTCTTCATTCTTCTATTTTGCATGGCTTGCCTTTGGTTTTCCATGCATAATGGTTAAATGGTGTGAGGAGGGGAACCGGCTTTGTTATAAGTCACTAGAGGAATTTCAGTTGCTGCATAACAAATAATTATGTAGCTTACTGAATATAGTACTGAATATAAGCTTTTATATCTCAATAGAGAGGAAAATTGAAAAGAATTGACATCAAATAATTATGTAGCTTACTGAATATAGTACCGAATATAAGCTTTTATAGCTCAATAAAGAGGAAAATTGAAAAGACTTGACCTGACTGTTTTGAGATATGCCAACTTGACTGTTTTTTTATGAATATTCTTCAAATAAAATCCAAAATGATGTTATTCAAAAGAACAAACATTGAAATACAAGTTAATGCATGCAGTGCGTAAGTTTATCAACAGAAAATTCAAATTTTTGTGTCTCTAACAATAGAGACAGGTGAAATGGGCATTTTTTCCCATTTTTGCTTGAGCATATTCACATAATAAATTTTCTAAGCTCTAATAAAATTTTCAGATGGTCTGGGCAAGCTATTTCATTATTGACAGAGTATTGCTGACGGATAATTATACTTTCTTAACTCCAATACAATCTACAGTTGATTTGCAAATTTGTCCATTATTTCATGCATTAAATTTGCAAATTTGTCCATTATTTCATGTGTTAAATTGGATGCCCTAGATTTGACAGTCCTGAAAGATAGCTGGCGTCTTCTACACTTTGCTCACTTCTTAAATCAATAACATGCTCGCCCCACATTCTACAGGAACTAGATTTTTGAAGGCTGGGCGTTTTATGGAGACACTTCGGCCCCACAGAGTTGCAAGGGAAGAAATTAAACGAACACCCAACAATTATAAATGCTAGGATATTCGATTAACTTCTCTTCTCCTATTTCCACGTCTTCTTAATGAAAGAAATTCAACAGGCGTTCAATATAATAATTTCAAAAGCATACCTTAGAAACCCCCCAAGTTTTTCAACAAATTACCCATTCATTTGCCCAATTCTACAGTTATTGTAAAGCTGAATTGCTCCACGAATTCTAGGTTACACTATTTACATTTACACAAGAGAAATAAAACAAGCATAATTTTAAATTTGGCATGAAATCAATCTCGACATTCCAATACTTCTGGAACTTCAAATTCAAAACTCACTCATTCTTAGAGATGTGTTTTTTAATTGGAGGATATACTCATCTGAATTTATGTGCTTGAAAATAGCTATGGGTGAGGCATGCACCTCCCAACCGTAGGTTGCCCTGCTCTCAGCATGACTATCACCTCGAGCTGAGACTACAAAACCACGAGGGGAAGAATCTTTAAGCCAGTTTGGAAATTAAATTTCTAGTTCAGTTAGCAATTCTTAGGCTATTCCCAAGGGAATTTCTCCTACATCAGTCTGTCTGTCCAACACACAACAGTAACTTCCTTTCTTTGACGAAGCAATCCCTCGGGATTTTAACCATGTTCCAAACCAGGCAGATGAAAAATATCATGTACATGATCTACTTCCGCTTCAATAGTAGTTACTCTTGGGTTTTCAAGGAATTCACATTGTAGGGTTTAGCAGGCTCCCGCATAAATTTTCAGCAGTTGATTTTTCAACAACACCTCTCCTCTCTTGTGTGTCACTGGCATGTTAAAGTGTTTCTCTTGTGTGTCGCTGGAATGTTATAAATACTTTGCAGATCTCTTGGAAAATATCTATTTAAATAATGCAGTGGTTTAATGTAAGCTTAGTTTACAGCTAACAACCGAGAAGGAAATAAAATATTCTTATCCTTGTTAGATAATGAACTCAAGTGACCTATTCTACCTATGATACCGTGATATCTGCATGTAAGAGAAATGCTAAATAAACTATGAAACCAAATGGAGCGATTTACCTCAATTCCTGAAGTGATTTTCCAAATTTCTCTGTTGTTGTTCCATATTTCTTCAATAGGCTTGTGCTATGTTGATTTGATTTATGACTTGAATTTTTAACATCGATTTTATTGAAAGAAAAATCCTCCAAGCCACCCATGCCCATGCAACTGTATTGCGTGGCACCTAGCCACCCTGAAAGGCAAGCCTGTGAGCCACGAATGCCCCTGCAATGGCAGTGCATGGCACCTGTAAAACATTAAAAATAAATAAATAGCTGGCTATTTGATTGACTTATTGAAGCTAGCCACAAGTGTCCATGCAATTAGAGAAAATATTTAAAAGAAAATACAAAATATTATAAAAAAAATACGGGTTGGTTCAATCATGATTTATTCTTTTTTTTGCAAGTTATATATAAAGAGGATGGTATTTACTTAAAATATAAGTAGTGGCATTAGGTTGCTCGGATGATGTTTCAAAAGGAAATAGTAGTTAGTCACATCCTCCTGGTTTTAGGGCTTAATGGATTGTGTTTCCTAGCTTACATGATGACCAATCTCCATATGGTGATTTTTTTTACACAGTGCTGATCCCAGATCGGGTAACCCTTTATATCTCGTTGTGAAATATTTGTCAACATTGGAGACATGCATGTCACAATCATTTGGACAAAAAAACACGAAAAAATATCAACAGAAATGCAGGAGCAAAATCCATTGTTATTCTAGAAGAAAATGAGAACTGAAGTGTAGAATAAGAACTGAAGAATTAAGTTTTCTTGCCTTCAAAATCTCCTTGTGTTCTAGTAATAGCATTACAAATTCATTAGAGAAAGGAACTAAAGAAGAACGGTAAGAGGTTCCATTCCTTCATCATTGAAATCTTCAAATTTGTTTCCCAAGGATGTTGTCCAACTGTACTGTTTACTAGTCCTTTGTGTTTGGATGTATTTTTTTCACCAAGTAAATCTCTCGACCTTAAGTTACTACAGTTTTAAAATAAGTTGTTAAAGATTTTATCAATTACAAAAAAGTTATATCTTTAAATAAAGATATTCTTACTAGATCTTAGAAATGTGTTTCAAAAATAGTTGTAACTAACAATTTACTCAATAATGTTATAATCTATAAAATAAATTAACATTTTTATTATCAATTTTTAGGTTTTGAACCATAAGCTAGTAAAAAAATTATCCATTATTGCTCAACAAAATTGTACCAATTTGTTTGATAACTTTAATATAAATTTTCACTCATAATTTAAAAAAGGTAGATTTCAAATATTTTTAAAAACTACTATTTTTTGTAGAGGAGAAACACAAATAAATGTCTTCACTCACAAAGAAAAGACGGTTTGACGGTGACAAATATGGTCATTAATAATATGGTCGGTCGACTATTGCCCTTCACATGTTATTAGAGGCATGGGGAATTTTAAAGGTTTCAAATCCATTCAAAGGACCCCGCAGGACGTGGAAAAATTACACCTATGCATTTTGAATCATGAAATTATGCTTTAATTGTTTTGCGTGGATTTGTTATCTCAAAATTTTGTTGGGAGAAAAATAAATCTGAATCTTTTTAGATAACAATTATCTTGATCCTAAGAAATTATTGTCATCTGAGTACATTGAAAGTACCCATTACAATCTAGAGTAATGGTTTTAGATTATTGAGATAACAATTATTTAAACCTCAGAGAATTTTCATTGAAAAAATTCATAGGTTTTGTGTCGAATGGGAGCAGAAGGAATGCGCCTTATGCCATGCGAAAAAATAAATGATATTATTGTTTGTTATGTCACAATGATACCTCATTTTTATGTTTGTCAAGTTAAAAGCCCACTTTTGCTAGTTTTAAAGAATTGGATAACCTCAATTAACAAGATACTTCAATTTAACCTAGGTGGCAATGTCCCCGGTGTCAATGTCAGGGACATTGCCACCTCGTTTCTCTTGTTTTTCAATTAGCCTAAGTTCTACATTAGAAATCTATTTGATTTATTTATTTTTCAAAATAAAATATAATTATAAGATATACAATTGATTGAGCAATTGATAGTCTTAGTGCAGGGGTGGCATTTTCTATATCAGAAAAGGCTTCTTTTTAATGTTTACATGCATTAATAAGGGCTATCATCACTTCATATTTTAATTCTTACATGTTTTAATAATGGCCATCATTGATTCATCTAGCCATCGCTTATCTCACGACCAACATCAATGGCCAACCTCCACTTAGCCCACAGATGAACTTTCGTCCCTTTACCTTTCCTTGCCGCCTCTAGGTAAAACATAGACAAATCGATATTGATAGTCATCCATGCAAAAAAATTATGACAAAAGAGATTATTAATAGTCACCATATGATTCCTTTGTTGGTTTTTAATAGCCAATTAGGCTTAGGCATGTTTACAACACGATAATACTTTCCAAGACTTTGGAATTGTCACTCTTGAATCTAATGCTCCCCCTCTTCTGCAATACTTCCCCAATATTGTAATACTTAGGGAAAGAATGCCACACATGTTGTGGAAACCCTTGGAAATAGCACCAAATATGTTGCATAGCCATAGCTAGATGAACTAGATCTATAGAAAAACAAGTTATGAATGACACATTGCTACACAAAAAATGGCGTCTTCATTCCTTCATGAGCAAACAAGGAAGTTAAATCCCGCTTCAATGGTGTATGTAGAAAGCACTGATATTTATATAATTGACGGCAGTGTTATTAAACATGGTTGTTGCAACCAAAAATTACTTACAAGACATCCAAGCAATGTATTTTTGCATAATTTGTAAATCCTATTCTAATTTATTTGCAACACAATAAAATAAAGTTTAATTCAAGATACATATAATTCATATCAATAGCATTGAACACCAACAGGGATTCTAATTGAAATCGTATCCATGCAGTCATTACAACGAATTAGATACAAATTTGTGAAGTTTGAATAATTGGAAAAATAACCAAGAATTGATGAATGAAGGTAGTAATATTTTCCATAGCGTACCATTTGGTGTGAGAGCACTGAAATGAACAATAAAACACTAAAGTGTTATAGGAAGCAAGCACAAAGAAGGCATCTGAACATGAACCTGGTACATGTTTTCTCTTTTATCGGAAACTCCTAACCACATGGTACATGTTTTCTCTTGTATCTGAAACTCCTAATTGCATTGTCATGTTACAGAAGAATCCCCCATGGCTAGCAACAATGTCTTTGCAAATCTTCGTTGTAACTTCTCAGTTGAAAACAATGTTGTGACTTTAATAATTGCTAAATGATATCCACCAAAGTTGTGTATCCACTTTCATGAATGCAATCCTTTAGTTTAGAAACAACTCTGGAAGAGCCACTTAACATTTTAGTGTTGATCATTAAGAAGGAATTGATATATATGACATAATATTTTTGTAGGTAATGACTGATATGTTGCATTATTCATGGAGAAATGTGCCCCTACTTTGTCGAGAATGCCCCGCTTGTCCACTTGCCACTTGCTTGCGATGCAGATTTGTTATTGTCGGACCTACCTAGTGTAATTAGCGTCTACTTACAGTCTCCATGCAAATGATGAGGATTGATTCCAAATGTCCTTGCCACCTTTTATGCGGAGTAACCTTTGGATACACTCCTTTTGCAACCTCCTTATTTACTTCCAATTGTCATCATGTCCTCCTCTTACATCATAACTTACATTATGAACAAGGAAGGCAAGGCAAGGCTATGAATGTGCCAACTCTATCTGTATGACTAATCTCTTCACGAAATAGTAAGGCAAGGTTATGAATAGTGAATTCCCATTAAGTTTAGTGCTTCAACAAGGTGATATGATCGATTTAGTTGAAAAACATTGTCTGTTTGAGGTAGACCAATGTCCAATCCCTTGTGAAAGTAATTGTGACTACAGAATCTTATAAAGGACCGAAGATGCTCTCCCCTTGTGGATATTGAGCATTAAGTATTTGAAGAGCGAGACCAATTAATTGTTCTTTCCCTTACCCACGTAGATGCTCTAGGGTTGGTGGACTAAACAACTTCAATACATCCACCCTCTCCAATGCTCATTCTAGTTGGTGTCGACCCAATTCCCCCCAAAAAACAATAAAGCAGAGCCAAGTGGTCTCGTTTGCATTATTGTTAAAAAATTTACATACACTGAAATTAAAAACATTTTATCATCATCTTATAAAATATTTACATATGTAACCATCCCAATAATACGCAGAGTTCAACATAAAATAATGTATATTTTCCATGTCAACCCAATAATATGCAAGGTTAGGAACAATGCTTTTCATCTCTCATTGTCTTGTATAGTGTGTACATGTTGGAGAGGAGCTTTTAATACCTGCCTTAGGAAGGTATATTGTAATTGCTTAGCAGTCAAACTGAGTTGACTATGTATTAGTTAGATGGTAAAAAAATTTAAAACATGTATTTTCCAAAGTTAAACTTTAGAACTTGCAAAAGATTTTATTAAAAAAATATTTATTAATATTTTGTAAGCTGTTGATTGGATAATCAAAAGCACTGACAATCTTGGAATTTGGTATCTGGATTTCAAGTGACATTTGGCACTTCTGACATCATGAAAAAGTACCCAGTTCCACAATTCATTAATTTTCTGCTTTTTATAATTCAATGCCAATCTTGTACAAAATCATTATATCTTGTATGAAATCAATATCTCTCATTACCGCATCACGCCCGCATTCCCATTTACGCTTTTATTTATTTGGTCATTTTGAAAATAACTTAACGGATTAGTTTCATATTTTTCAAAATCACTTTAATAATTTTTGTTTATTTGTATTAAAGGGGTTAATAATAATCTTTGTTTCTTTTGCAGATAAAAAAATGATATTAAAGAAAATCAAATAATATATTATGGAGGAAAAAGTAAAAAGCTCACATGAAAATTCCTTTGGATTTCGGTACGATTCTTTTCAGCTCTCTTGTTAAGTATTTAATAATATCATTATCTCTTGTCCCACTAATCTCTCATCCTATCCTCTTTCCAAATTGTAATATTATTTTTCTATAATAGACCAATTCGTGTCATATTAAAGAAAAATCATTCATATTATTAAACTCTTATATAAAATTTATTAATTTACTAATATTAAACTATAATAATAGCAGTTTAATAAACACTTTGTATCTTCCATATTAAAAAAATTTCTTTACATTTAATTGTTTTTTGCAACTTAGTTAACATTTTTCTACAAACAACATCGCCGGTATATAATGAGAATAATAACATTAGTAGAGACCCACATTAAATAGTTCATCTTACATTCAATTATGTATGTATTAACATTTTTACATAAATGTATCATTTTTTTTCATAAAATTTAAAATACCATCTTATAGATTATAAAATTTAAATAAAAATAGTAATCCTTCGTCTTTGGTTTGCTCAACTAACCTAACAAAATAGTTAACATAATATAATATAATAGTAATTTTAATTTTGTTATAAACTTTTTATTGTAGACAACCAAGCTTTACTTTTAGATGATTTCGTAGACAATAATGTATTTATCAAGTGATCATAGATGCAACTTTAGATGTGCTTTTCTCTACCAAGATTAGCTTTCTAAAGTGCCATGCTTTGTTTTTCTATAGTCATAAAACTCAAAATAAATTAACCTATTGCTATTTTTCCCAAAATTTTCCTAAGAGGAACATACTAAGCAGCTTTGCTGCTAATTCCACTTGTTTATTTAATGTGTTAGCCATTATATTTAAGTTATAATATTATTCATTTGATTTATATCAAAGCTGTAGATAGTAACTTGGTTTAATATAAATAATATAATCATGTTGGCAATATTAAATCTGCAAAGATGAGATATAGGTTTTGTTTTTGAATAGTTCTAGGTTGATAAAGTGTTTTTAGTTAGGGTTTTAAAGGATGTAGATACACATTCTCTGATACAGTATTCCTAAGTTTTGAGCCTAAAATTAATGAACAAGAAATAAATTGCAGAAATGAACAGAAACCAAACCCTCCTACTGATAACACTAAAGGTGCTTAATCCATCATGAATAAATATATTAGCATAGCCTATTTTAATAGAAAAAGAAAACATAACCTTATATAACATAAATACTTCTCCTAAGAAACAATGAATTTAACCGATAAGTGAAGAAAGAAGTAGTACAAAAAAATATAACCTAGCTTATAGCAGACAAACCCTAAATATCCATTCAGAATTCAATATCCTCTTTTAATAAGGAAACCTATGTAGTTTACCATGGAAAAATCAAGAAACTCATACCTGCAAGTTGAATTTGTTTCAATGGTTGAAAATCCTGCACACTCAAATACTTAGCATTAACAAATTCATGGGCATATCTGACCTCTATTTCAGATAACGAGTAACTTGGGAACTACCACGTTACACCCAACCATGACCCGGAACCATTCCTGTTTTCAATCCAGATCCCCTTGAGATGTTTCCAACATGCAGCTAGCTTAGATCTCCTAAGGTAAGGCTTTCCTATCTAGTATATCAGGTTCTGTATCAGTTCTCCTTTTTCCTCTTAGGAAGAATGTTCTCCAAGAACTCTCTTTGGCTTGGGTTTTTATAGGCATACTTTTCAGTTAAAGGGGTAGTTAAATCAAGAATCATTTGATTTCTTGAAATAACCATTTTTATTTAATTTAGGTAATTTTAATACTTAACTTAGGAACTTTTGACTAGTTCCTACTTTGACTCTTGTAGTTATTTTAATATTTAATTATCATTAATAATATAATAACATATGGATCCTTTCTTTATTACTTATAGCTGCTAGTATTATTGTTATGCTTACTCTTTATACATATCATGTATACATTATATACTTATTTTATATACTTATATATATATCAGTTAAAAATAACTAAATTAGTAACTAACAAATAAGAGATAAGTGACCAAACAATGAGAGATAAGTGACCAAACAAAATGACCAAAATTTGTATATAAAATTACTAAAAACGACTAAATTAGTGACCAAAAAACGAGAGATGTAAAACTAGGCATTAAAAAGGATGCAACATGTGGCGCTAATGATGAATCCAAACATGGCGTTGATATGGTAGCAAAATAAGACATGAAACTAGGAATTAAAAAGGATGCAACGTGTGGCACTAATGATGAATCCAAACATGACGTTGATATGGTAGAAAAATAAGACATTAATTTGGATGCAAAACATGGCCATACATAGGAAGAAAAATAAGGTGCAACAATAGAAGAAATATTTGGCGTCATTTTGGTAGAAAAACACAATGCAAAAAAGGACGAAAAAATTGGTGCAAATTTGGAAGCGAAAATTGGCACATATTTGGAAGTAAAACGTGGTGCGAAATGGGATGCTAAAGTGGTAGAAAAAATGGATGCAATATTTGATTCTAATTTGGAAGCTAACATGGTGCTATTAAGGATCCAAATATGACGCTAACAAGGATGTCATTTAAGAAGAAAAATCAGACACTCACTAGGAAGAAAATATGACGTTATTTAGGAAGCAAACCTCGACGTTATTTAGGAAGAAATTTTGGACGCTATTTTGGACATCATCTAGGAAGAAAAAAAAAGGCGTTTTTTTAGATGCCTTAAGTTTTTTCCATGACACATCCCATTTAGCGTCTAGTTTGACCACTCAATGTAAAAAAAAATTACACTAAAAAGGGACGCTAAATGGGATGCTAATTCCAGGATTTGTTGTAGTGTACCCTTGTCAGGAATTCCAAATACCTTCATTTGTAAATTTTCATTTTATGGATACTTCAAATGTTGAGTCCTATGAAATGTCAACTCATAATGCTGCAAAAGGATTCAAAGTCACTAAATTTAGTATTGGTGTCATTTATATGCATACAATTGGGTAATATAAGATTAAGAATGTAAAAAGCCAAAATATCCACCATAAAAATTTTAAAGTTATCTTCACTGAAAATAGTAACTTGCAAGAGAGAAAAATATGTACACTAAATATAGGTCCATCCATAAATAGAAAAAGACATTTACTGAAACACTCGACCTATGCTTCAGTTACTGATATCTTCTTCTTTTTTCTTATACACTATCACTAGTAGATATGGCTCAAAAGTTCCATGAAATGTTTCCATGACTAAGTTAAAATGGTTATTTTCATGGATAAATTGATAAATATTTTGAACGTAAATTCTTGTGGCCCCCGATCATCATCTCTATTGCGAGGTACATGACTGTTTGTCACTATAGAGATAGAGTTTCATCTCTATTGCTACAAAGGCACACATTCGTCACTCTAGCGACGAACCTCTAAACATTTGCAAATCAACGATCATCACAGTAATGGTCATTGAATTTTTCTTATTGTTGAAATTTGTCCATTGTGCATTTTCGATATAACCACCATGATCATTGATCTATAAATACATGTTCTTAAGACATATTTCATCAAATGTTTTTCTATAGCTGCAAAACTTTTTCTGTTTATTGTTTGAGCTGTGAGTGCAAGAGTCTCGTATTGGTTTAACAAATTGAATTTTTGTGCAATTTCCTTTGGTTTCTAGGTTATTATTTTTAAATTGTTTGTCTCCTTTGTTAGTGAACTAATATTTTTCGACTCAGTAAATATAATTTCATCGAGATTTGTCTCTTAATCATTTTTTGATTAAAAAAAGATGAAGATGAACTAATTAGGGAAACGAGATCATTTCTTTTGAAATGATTTATTTGTTTAGTTTCTTTTTTATAGATGGGTAAACTAGCATGTGGTAATATCCTATGTGAAAAATTGTTTAAGCATTGTGATCCCATGTGCTTGTGAGAAATCACGGTCCTAGCTTCAGAGAACATAACCGTTGGGGGGGATTTAAATTTTATCACTAAATATAAAAAATATAGTGGTTGGTGGTAAGAATAGACCCCCATATTAACTTATTCCTTAATAATTTGGAAAGGAGGGGTATTGTTTGTGATATGTAACATGTCGAAGTAAATTCAACTTGGATTTACTAATTATATTTGTCGCTTTTCATGTCACACTCTTTAATTTTATATCTTCTTTAATATATATATATATACTCTATTTGCTTTACTTATACATTTATTGAGTTTGTTTGGTTCTTATATTCTTTTAGAATGTCAAAGAAATATCCTTGGGAAGAAAATAAGAAGAGGTATGTTGAGTTTAAGCCATCATTGGAGGCGAAGGGTGATGGAAAGTGTTGTTTCCCTTGCAATGATTGCAATGGTTTGCGAACAAGAAGAATTTTAAGAACAAGTGCTAAGAAACATTGTAAGGAGAAGGTGCATGTGGAAGGGGGCTTTGAATATCATCCCTTGGTAAGACGTTCATTAGATAATGTACTTTTTGTAATAGTATTGTTCATGTATTCACAAAATGTTTGATCATTTAACATTTATGTGTTGTATATTATACACTAATGTTATTACATTGTTTGTAATTATAAAGAAAATCCCCTAAATGTCAACCGTCATAGACCTATTTGCCACATAATTATAGTAGAAATTCTAATTTACAAGGTGATGAACATGGATATGATAATATTAAAGATGAAGTTCTGAATGATCCTATTGATAGAGATGATGTTATTGATACAAATGATGAAGATGATATAGATAGATTGATTCAAGACACCTCTTCTCCATTGGATGAGGATAACCTCCACGATATTCATGATGTTCCTCTACTCGATAAGTCCAAAGAAACTCTTTATGAAGGCTCAACAAAAAATATTCTATCTACTATATTGTTGTTGGAAAAATTGAAAGTTTTGAATGGTTTGTCAAACACTTGTTTCACACAGATCCTAAGGTATGTAATGTATTAATTTCATCTTCACGTGACATATTGAAAATTTCACTATTTTCCTCTTTTTTTAGTGTTAATTAATTCATAAATTAGGGATACGAAATATTTATGATTTATATTGTTTACATTTCATTTTTTGTCAATGTTGCAGACTGTTGGGTGAATTTCTATTGCCATTATCAAATAATTTACCACACACATGTCGAGAGGCATTCTTGATTATGAAAGAAATTGGAATAGACTATCAAGCTATTGATGCATGTCCTAATGATAATATTATATATTATGGACAATATGCATTAGAAAAAAATTCCCACAATTTGAAATGAGTAGATATCGAACTGATCAACTAACAAAAAGGTGCCTCGCAAATTTTTTTGTTATATTCCCATAATTGCACGTTTCCAATGACTATTCAGATGCCAAAGTATAGCAGCGTTTATGGATTACCAAGAAAATAACATAAGTGAAGATGGTGTTCTTCGCATGCATACAGATGGTTTTGCATTGAATAACATCAAAGAAAAATGACCATTTTTTAAAGATGAACCTCGTAATGTTAGGTTTTCATTGGAATATGATGGTTTCAATCCATTTGAATATCTTCGTTCTACTTAGTGTGGCCTATTTTTGTCATAAAAAATAACCTTCCTCCTTGGATGTCGATAAAGAGAGCACACAATGTTGGCAATGATTATTCCATGTATTTTTTGAAAGTAACTATATTATTTCATTTCTTTGTTTCATTGTTGCATGAGAACACCTTTTATATATTGGGAAACATAACTTAATAGCATCATATATTGTTGAATAAAATAGGTAAGTACCAAGTTAAAGATATGAATGTATATATTGAGCCTCTTATCGATGAGGTAATGAAGTTATGGGCCGGATTGACTATGTATGACATCTCTAGACTAATAGGACATAAATAATTCCAGTTCCATGGAATACTTGCATGGACAAATCATGATGCTCTCAAGTTAACACATTTTTGTGGTATGTAAATTTTTGTTGCACTTTAAATTAATATGTTTTTAAGGTAAATATCATGCATTTTAATTTAAATTAATTATCTTTTGATGTGTATAACATTAATAAATAGATCTTGCAGGTCTTCAAACAAAGGGAAAATTTGCATATCCAGTATGTGGTCCTAGGATAAAATCTCGAAATTCAAGAAGTCTAAGAGAGGAGGTCTTTTATGACTACAAACACTTCCTCCCTAAGAATCATAGGTATTGAACTACCGAGAAAAAAAATCAATGGTAAAGAAGAGAATGGGAAGAAACCACCAAGAATGACACCTCGCCTATGGAAGATAGAATATAGTAGACATCGTCATGGTCTTGAAAATTGTATATGTAGCATATAAATATGTAATATTATGAATTTATATTTTTTTTTAATTTTCTTTACCATGGGTGTCATGCATTATTATTAATTTGTTTTCCTTTATGTTTAGTATTGATTGTCGTGAAGGAATCAATGGGATTCCATGAGAAATGAAGAGTTATCCCATACAATTCAATAGGTTTCCTTACTACGTGAACCTACAAATAACTCATTTGTTCGATACAATGCATATCGGGAAGAATGAAACATAAATGATATCAAGAATATTAGATGGAAGGACCGACAAAGATCAAATTGGAAAAAAATGTAGTGACATTGCAGAAGCCAATCACGCATTGCAAAGTGTAATTAATTACAATTTTAGAGAGGAGTACCGAAATATAATTACTCTTCCATGGTTATTGACAGAGAAACAAAGAAATGATATAAAAGAGTTCATTCATAAAATAAGGTTTCTGACTAGGTTTTCATCAAACATACAAAATATCTTAACGAAAAATGGTGATTTTTGTGGTGTTAAAACTCATGATCTACATACATTCATTAAGGTAATTATTTACATATATAATTTCTCTTTAGTACATATTTTTAGTTGTGGTCTCTTATTTGGAATTTAAATAAATAATGACCATTTTCTTTTTGTTACAGTACGTTCTACCTCTATCTCTCCCAGATAGATTTGACGGTCCAACATAAAACAAGTTATATATGATCTTCATAAATACATGAGGTAAGTAACAATTTATATGCACGAAAATGTTTGTTTACTTTGTTGCATAGATTATTGACATATTGAATTTAATAAATTGGAACTTTATTATATATGCCTCAATCTTGTTGATAACTGTTATTTTCTTGCATCATTTGTAGGTGGATTTCATTTAAATAAATCCATAAAGAATATATTAGGTACTGGAAGAGAGAAATTCCTCGTCTAATGTGTGAAATGTAGAAGTATTTACCTCAAATATTTTTCAATGCATAAGAACACTATCTCATATACCAAGTTGAGGAGATTGAATTGTGTGGATTTGTACACACAAGATCATTGTGGATGGTGGAAAGGAATTTCAATTCATTGAAGGATTTTGTTACAAAAAGAGCATGTCCTAAGAGTTCTATTGTGCAGGGATATATGGTATATAAATCAATGGTGTACATTAGTGAGTATATTCCAAATATAGAAAAAAATATCAATCTTCCTTGCATATGGCATGTCAACTCCATCAACAAATTTGAAGGGGAGGTCCTGTTGGGGAAAGGTGGAACAAGGAAAGTGAAAGGTAATTAGATGGTGTATATTTAATTTTTATACAATTAATTTTCCAATTTCATGTATATCTTACTCATGTAATTTTTATTATTCCATCAGTATTGTAACGTAAACTTAATTTCCTTTAATGATAGCTAATTTACAAAATTTTATTAGTTGTTAGTTTTCCATATAGGTGGTCGTGTATGGGATGCAGTACATTTATACATTGCAAACAATCTTGATTGGATGGAGTAATGGATAGAATGATGTATATAATTATATGGTACCTTATCATGGGAAGGGGTGTGTAAATTGATTAAAATAGTGCATCGTCATCGAGAAGAATATCTCGGTGAACATACACAAAGTGAAATTGATTTAGCATGTGGTTTAAAAGAGAAAGAGCAAAGTATATTTTATACCCTGATCATTTTTTCGTTATTTCCCATGATATAAATGTATTTCTTCTATTTATTTATTATTATATATTTATTTACTGAGGCGTGCATGATGTAGTTGATATACCACAAAACTATGTGGTACAATGGTCGTAAATTTTGCATCAAAAAGTTGGAAGACAAGAAGAAAAAATTTGATTGTGGGGTAACTACAGTGTTTGAAGTCACCAATGTTTCCTCTAAATGTGACAAGCATATAGAAGTATATGAAAATAGGTACTATGGTTATTTGGAAGATATAATTGAGTGTGACTTTAATTCATTTAAAATATTTTTGTTTGAGGTCAAATGGTACAAGCTACAAATGAATGAATGTGATCATGAATGTAATGTCCCCAAAAATTGAAAAAAAATAAAAAATTCATTAGGCGAGTATAAAGTACCTAGGCATGGACATTATTGGACTTGCAGAATATAACATACACTAAATGTACCACTTATTTATCATAAGTTGTTCTTACGTTTTACTTATTTCTTTCAGTTATGTTTGTTATGTATTTTACATTATAATGTCATAAATATGATGACTAGGCTATTCTCATGTGTTTACATTGTTGTGTATGTGTAGTTAGTTTGATTATGTACTTGTTTACTATTAGCATGAGTTTACTTATTATTTACATGTTCTAACTTAACTTTGTCCTTGGAACCAAAGTGGGCGGAGTGGTGGGACTAGTTCTCCCATGTAACTGACTAAGAGGTAAAGTTTCTACTTGTCTAGCGGGATTACTTAGTTCAGTTTGAATTAAGGCACTCTTAACTTGTTTGCGTACAGGTGCACTTATGCTCGTAGCTAGTGACACCTATCATTCATTATTCATACTTCTTACAGACTCATTTTGATGGCAAGGTAATTACCCCACTTATTATTTAAAAAACCTAGACTGATTATCTAAGTGACGCTTACTATTCTTTATATGTTACTGAGCAACTGTTCATACCTTTAACCTAATTGTATTTCATGTTTATTTTATTGAAAGTATTAACATATAATTGTATTGTTCTTGGAAGTTTTATAAGCATTGGTTAAAACCCAATTCTGGACTTGTAATTAACAAGCTTACCATGGCATATTTCACATGCCATGGTTCTAAGATTAATGCTTAAGGAAATGAATAAGAAATCATTTAAGGCTTAATACTATTGTATATGATACATACAATACATACACCTTTCATTGACTTATAGGTGGCTAGTACATAACATGGTCTAAATGTTACACATTGGGGTTTTAACACTATGCAAATCGAAAAGGTGGAAAACGATATTCTGCCATTTACAAAATATAGAGATGTGGGTTTTAGCATTGGTAATGGATATGAGGATGGTTCCATTAATTCACCTTGGAGTTTGTGGAATCCCAAGCTTAGGGCTTGGCTCACGATGGACTTTGGTCATTTTCTCTATTTGTTGGTTGTTTGGTCTCAGCTCTCTGCAGTGGGTGAAGGTGACTTTGAAGGTATGAATTTGTTGTTTTTAAAGCATTGATGTTTGTTTTGTAGTTCATTCAAATTTCATACTTCTCATTCCCGTTGTCGTGTTGTGGTTACATGTGACAGGGATGTGGGGAAGATTTATGGTTAATAGAGCAAATGCGAGCCATGGGATAGCATTACCATTATGGTAAGCCTTCTAATCAAGTCGATACCCTCCCTCTCGTGGCTTTGAGACTGGGTTTTTACTTGTCAGGGGTTATTCTGCTTACGTTTGGTTTTTATGGTTGTGTTTTGGTTTTGGGGGTTTATCTGTATCATAACAGAGCCCTGTTGGTAACACTAGAGCGTTGATTTTTAGTGTTTGGATTTCGTTTTCCATCAAGTCTGTATTTAAAGATGAAATGGGATGTAGTTTTAATGAGGCTTCTAGTCGTAAGGAGAATCTTGATGCCTTTATAGGCTCTGCATGTAATTTGTAAATTCAGGGTTTGATTTATGAAATATACATAGTGGCAACACCATTACTTGCAATGGTGTCATGACCATTGGTTGACTATGTAAACTTGATTTAAGATTTATAATTTTTTTGTATACGAATCTATACTTTGTTGTTGTTATTTAAACTTGGGTTTTATATGGCATTTTCCTTCGTGGTTGGACTGTGTAAAATTGCTTCCATTATTTGTATTAGCTATGAGGATTTATATGTTGAGAGTGCATGGTTGAATCCATGCCGTAAATGTCATGGGAATTTTCCATTGTTTTTGCGATAACTTAGATGGTTTAGACTCACAGTTGGTTTTTATAATGTAAAATGGAAACATATGGCAGACTATGTTGCTCATTTTATATGTGTTACTTAAAATTTTAAGGAGGTCATGGTTGTAAACCCTAAGTGGCTATTGTTGGTGTCGATTTCATGTTGACAGGGTTTAGATAGTTACGGGTTTATGTTCATTGATTGTGGGTTTAATTATGAAGGCCGTGGCCATTGTAAAAGAAATAAGACCCTTTAGGATTCGATCCTGGGTTGTGTTCTGTAATGGGGGTTAATTAATGTAATGTTTGCAAAAATGGGAAAACAGAGGGTCCATAGGATTTCATCCTATGACCTCGTTGCACTTACATGGTTCTTATTTTAATATGGTTACAAGGGATTGGTTTATCTTAGAAGATTACTGTATATGTATTATTGTTGTGGTTTGTATTATGGCATACAATTTGGCTTGGATGCCAACCAGAGTCGATACTATGACCTCTGTGTATCTAAGGGTTTAAATTATTGTAATTTCACTTTGGTTAGTTTGTTTATACGATGGTTGTGAGTAATATTTAGATGGGACTATTTGGTTTATGGCATACGATTCTGGTTATGTAAATTGTATTCTTATAGAGTTGTGGATTTAATGTAGAAAAAGAAACTTGATCTTTTTTTTCTTAGATTTAATATGGTGCTGATAGCTAGATTTATAATTCTATTTTATAACTATTATACATACATACATACATACATACATA
>LPNX010598267.1:96926-142605 GCA_001517045.1 Pseudotsuga menziesii
ACAGGAATAAAACTAAGGTACAATACCCTTGATAAGCATTTATAAATGAATTTAAAATTGCAGAAGTAAACTAATGAATAAATCCTAGATAAATATAGCATAAGAAGTAAAGTACAACCTAGGGTTATAATGTAAAATGTAAACCCTTGAAGATTTAAAGAGAAATAAAACCCATAGGGTTAGAACATATAATGTGAACCCTTGCCTAATTCAGCCATCTTTTATTCTAGAAAAATAGAATAGGTAGTATAGGATCCCATACCTATAATCTGAAGCTTCTTTAATGGCTGAACCTGGACACTCAAATAACCAGCATTAACAATTCATAAGCAGATCTAAACTCTGTATTAAATGACCGAATAACTTGGGAACTACCACGTTCCACCCAACCATGACCCAGAACCAGTCTTGGTTTCAATCCGGATCCCCCCGAGCTGAACTCCAACATGCAAGTAGCTTAGAACTCCTAAGGTAGGGCTTCCTATCCTGTATATTAGGTCTAGATCAATTCTATTTTTCCTTCCAGGAAATTGTTCTTCAAGAATTTACTTGAGAGAAAAATAGGAAGAATAATGACTCCCATAAGATAGATCAAAACCCCGAGCCTTTCCTTGGATTGAGACTTTATAGAAAGAATTTTTAGTCAAAGGGACAATTAAATCAAGAAACCTTTATTTCTTGATTTAACCCTTTTAATTAATTTGGGGTAATTTTTAATACTTTAACTTAGGAACTTTCAACTAGTTCCTAATTAGACTTTTGTAGGTATTGTACTATTTATTATCTTTTAATTATAAATAATAATGGATGGATATTTTCTTTCTTTCTTTCATGATTAATATTATTTCTATATTTATTCTTTATACATACCATGTATAAAATACATAATAATATAACATTTGTTAACATTTGTCTTTGGGGATCATATACCATGATCCCTATACTTATGACACTTCTTCATTAAGGTCAAAATAGGTATATGGTTAGGTATACTATGATAGGAAACTTTAAACATCCTTTCATGTTCACTAGTACAAGTGATCAATTTTTCCACAGAAAAACGTGGCAATATCCACGGAAAATCGTGGATATTGCCACGTCTAAGTGTTTTTTTTTTCGTGGAAACAATTTCGTCGCAATAGAGACGACCCCTAATTTGCATTATAAGAGCGGCAATGTTCTATATTTCATTATATTTCTAAGCCGTCGCTATATCCACGCTTGGCCGTCTCTGTATCCATGCCTGGCCGTCGCTGTATCCACGCTCTGTATAAGGTTTTAAAAAAAATGCAAACCCAGGAATAAGACGTCGCTATAGCCACGCCTTGCCGTCTCTGTATCCATGCCTTGCCGTCTCTGTATCCACGCCTTGTCGTCTCTGTATCCACGCTTGGCTGTCACTGTATCCACGCTTTGTATAAGTTTTTAAAAAAAAATGCAAACCCGAGGAATAGTGACGGGGATGCTATACCTGCGACGGGCAGACTAGGAAAAGTTCCACGTCATGCCTGAGAGTTAAAAGATGTATCTTGAATTGAAGTGACTCTTTTTTTTTGGCAAGTACAAAGACATACATAGTTCAATTTGTAGCATGATATTTGGAATGCCAATACATTAAGGAAAAGAAAAAAATAGGCACCCAACCAGACTTTCGCAACCACATGATATTTCAAAAACAAAATGGGAGGTAATTTCCATGCATTTTGTAACTATGTATCTTGATATCAAAAAAGGCATGATTATATCCTTGTGGTGGTCAATAAATTAACAAGAGTGCACATTTTATCTCAGTAAAGACCAAATATGAAGCTACTGCCATAACAAGAGTCTTCAAAGACCAAAATTCTAAATTGCATGGAGCACAAAAAAAAAATCATTTATGATAGATATGCTCCTTTTAAATCCAAGGTTTGGAAAATTTTCCAAGTTGCATTGGGCACATAGTTGAAATTCAACACCACTTATCACCTAAATATAGATGGTTAGACAAAAGGGTGAATCAGGTTATGGAATATATGTTGAGGATGTATTATCGACCAACATAGTTGATGGGAGGAATCTTTTCCCTATCATAGCTCAATATGATTATCTTCATTTGAACTCATATATGGAAGATCTTCTAACACCTCATGGAGCTGGGATTGATTGGAATATTGAGTCAATGTTGGTCCTAACGTTATTTAAGAGATGGAGGAACATGTGTCTTGAGTCACGAAGCATTTTAATAAAGCAAGATATGGAAAAAATAACTATTCCCATTCTCATTGAATGCATATGATCTACACAGAAAATGAAGATGTAGTTTTACATATTAAGATGCGTAAGAGTTTTGAAAAGTTTAGAAAGGGGTCCAAAGTTTTGAAAGGGATTCATAGGAACTTTTGGTTTTCAAAACCTCTATTCCTTCGAGGTGTTATTTTATTCTATATACACTTTCATAACCTTTTGTGTATAGGTGTTTTTACATCGAACTCTCCCTTTGTTAAATTCACAAGAAAATAACTGATAGTGTCAAACCCTATTCAATTCCTCAAAAAATTATTTTGCTTCATAAGCACAACTAAAACTCCAGGGTATGATTAAAAGCTTATAATCAAGCTGTGACTACCCATTATTTTCATGCAGGTTCTTCAAATTAAAATAACCTTGGCACAGATTTGACTGCCCTTTGCACACTCGTGTCTTCACATTCATGCTCGACACATTTCTTTATTTCATAAATAAAATATCGCACTAAGAGGCATCTTTTACCATGTACAGAACCTGTGTGCAAGACTCACCCAAAATATAAAATATATTGAAACTTATGAGCACTTATTCTCTCTCCATGTAATAATTATGTCACCGAAACTCATTCATACGCTTTAATCCATAAAATGGGTAGTTTCCATTACCATTTGAATGTCAACCATTAATACAAGAAATTCCACACAGGGTTATGATTTCACCTCTAATATGGAATGTCCCTCATTGATGCTCCACGTCAAAGTATCCAATGAACTTCAGTTTATTCAAATGCAATCAGATCGATTCATATCCAAATCTAAATACACATACCATCTCTTGCAAAGTTTTACCATCAGTTGATGTGTTATTCTTTCCACACATTCCTTATCAAATGATATATGGACTGCAGATTATTATTGTTTAGCGCTATACCTCTTCCTCTACTGGAGTTCTCATGGTGAGATACGTTAAATTATAACTTCCATTTCAGCATTTTTAGGATTTTACTGTTACTACCTAAGTTGTACTTAGTGGTTTTTTATCACGTGAGCCTGGTGAACCGAACAAAGATAATTTGTTTGGACTTCAGAAGACCTTCAGAAGTGCTTATGGGAAGTGTTTGTTGTACTATATCACATGTTCATACCCCATAGGAGAGTTGTAATAAAATTTTCTACCATGATATTGTCTGTAAAAGACTCGGTCTCTTAAAATATTGAGTTTCAAAATATATGAAACAGAATAAGTTGGAGTCTCTAAGAAAAGCACACAGTAGAGATATTGCCAAAAATAAGTGACCTAAATCCTTCAGTAGGTTTAATCTGTAAGAATAATTTCTTGTTTCTGAAACACATCTAATTTTGCAACAAACAAAAAATGAAAGGTGTTGCATCTTGAACCATTTAAGGCATAAACAAGATTCAGTAGCACATGCAAAACTTAACAGTAAACAAAGTTCCATACCTTGTCTCTTCCATCATAGAAGCTGCTTCCAGCAACAACCTAGATTGATGATATGTATTATATGCTCTGGCATAGGCAACATTCTCCAACACATCTGCCCCATTGAGCCCAAACCTGTAGGACCGCAAAATATTAAAAGTTTGACTTTTCAGTATTTCAAAACCAAAAGTAAAAAGATCTTCATACCTTTCTGCAATCTGTAAAAGCCGTTGCGGTCTGAAGGTTTCTTCGGCATCAATATAGAGTGATTTGCCTTCACCACCTCCTTGATCTAAGGGAAACTAAAAAAAGGAATACCTTCAATTTCTCATTGGAAAAACACTTTGTGACAGGAAAGATTCAAGACATTAAATTTAAAACCCCCATTCATGAAAACAAGTCCTTAAGAAGTAGCATTTCTTAGAATTTTTCAATATTTCCTTTGCTTTCCCTCTTCAAACTGAGCAATATAAATCCAAAAAACTCCTGATTCAGCTGATATTTTGCCAACATTTTGCTGACATATCACAATATTTTCAAAATATCAAGATATTTTCAAATTTCCAAAAAAAAAACACAATGTTTTCCAGCCATAATATTGCCAAGCTAACAGAATTGCAATATATTGTGATGTCAGCGGTAATTTTGCAATATTTTCAACTCTACTATAAACCCTAAACCAGGAATACACAAGAAGTCAAGAAATAGCCAATCCTATAAGAATCAAGCTAGATAGATGTCTTGAAGAGTTTAATTCCTTTGAGGAGGATATACCTACCTCGAGAGCAGAGTTTTATAGTTGCCACAATAAAATTGAAGTTCACAAAGAGGTAAATTTCCTGAAGAAACAAGAAAGTTTCAGGCAGAGACCAGTTATGAAACAATTCGTTTCAAATAATTAAAAGTAGAATGAGAGGTTTGCTGCCTCAAAGTTCAAACAACCATATCTTTATACGAGCTTCAAACTAGTGCCCTCAAATATGCAGCTAATGAGTAGTATTATTTTGCCCCAATCAACCATCAACCATTTTCTTCCATGCAAACACCATAATGAACTGCAGCGCCCACCTATAAATGATAAGATCCCATTTATATTTATTACATTAGCCATATCAAAGGGCAAGCAGCCACGCCAGGATGAACCCTCTGCAACTAAGGTAGCATCTGGTGCCTGAAATGGTTGGCTCTTTGTTTTCATGACAATGGTTAATACTTTGTGTTACGAGAAACTAGAAAAGGAATGGGAAATGAAAACATAACAAGAAACGGGGGTAAAGGGATTTGGGGATAAGAAACATGAACCCCCCTTGCCAACATATATTTTGCATATGAAATTGATTAGTAATACACTGATGCAGTGTCAATATGGGAATGGAAAAGAAAACCAAGTAGGGAACAAAACAAGAAATGGGTCTCCTAGTCAGGCTTCCGTTAGCACATTTACGATAGATACAACTGCTCTAGAACAATTCCAGAGCCCTAATTTTGGACATTATGATAATGACTGTTTAATGTCTTTCGGCCGATTTCTTATAATGTGAGTAGCTGCTGGGTATGTGGCATAGAGCCTAGAAGGGTTTATCATATTGCCCCAGATTTTGGCTGGTGTGGACTACTGTTTCATTAATAAAATTTACAACATACAAACATATTTTAAAATAATAGCTGCACATTTTTTCCTCTGAGAACATTACTTGACAATTAACGCAGAGAGTGTGACATAATTGGGTTTTTCCTGTACGAAATTCCCCATAGATCTCTGTGATTGATCCAGTCTCAACCCCTCCTATTAAGAAAAGAGCAAACTCTCAGAATCATGGAATGTGCCTAAAAAACAATTATCAATGCCCACAAAGAATTCCACCAATCCCATCATTAATAACAATGCAACTCAAATGTATCCTTGTAACCAAAGAACTGATCTCAAGCAAGTTCTGCAGAAATTACGTTACCTTCTAGTATCTTGTCAAGTTCTCTAGAGCCAGAACTTATCTGTATAATCTCAAGGTGTTGAGCATGCAGCTGGCTGGCACTAGTGAAACCCATGGAAACCAATTTTGAGGCTGCTAGAGGAAATAATCATATGAATACAAGCAACCCACTGAATTTTTCATGTTTTAAAAAATAGAACTATAAAAAAAGTGGGCTAAGGGATAAAGTTGACATGCCTGCTTCAATAATTTTATCAACCTTGGCATTACTGAGGCCCTTAATCTGCACAAGCTCTTTCTTGGGAGAATATGCAACAGCTTCTACCGTGCAGTGCCCGACATCCTTGAGTTTTTTAATATCAACAACAGATATCCCACAGGCCTGATACAACAAAAGCATCCAGAGATCAAATTCATTTCAAAGAAATTGCATTGCATTGTTCTTGGCTTTGAAAGGAATTTGAAACTTATTACCTGAAGTTGTTCAATGGGGTAAGGTCCATGCTGCAGATCCTCTGCATTTTCTTCTTCCTGCAGAATCTGTTGTTGCTTGCATTGTTGTTGTTCCATCGGAATATTACTGAGAAAGCAAGTTAAGAGAGAAACCCAATAAGAAAGAAGGTTGTCTCGTGATTTCGAGTTGGCCCTTCGATCGGTTTCAGGTTGTCTGATGGGTCGATGGATGATCCTGGTGTTGCTATGTAGAGGGGCCAAAGAAGAGGCTGCAGAGTGACTCTGGTTTTGAATTTGGTGTGGGCGCCAAAGTTATTTATATTAAATCCATTTTTAATCATTTAGTCTATTTAAAATAAAAGCGGGGGACAGGTTTCTCCCGAAGATTCAGTTGGATGTTCCTAATGTTATGAGAACTCCGATGGCTAAATAAGTTTAGCTGTAGAAGAGCTTCTTTCTTTTACCAAAATTTTTACAATGAAATTTTTTTCTTATTTTTAATTTTGTTCTTCGGGTTTGGTAGGTTTTTTTATATTTTAATTTTAGATTTATTAATCAAATTATTTAAAATGTAACTTTTTTACAATTTAAAACTTTAAATATGAACGTTTTTAAGGTACTGTGTTGTATTTATTTTTGGTATATTAAGAAATTTGTCTCATTTACACACTTTATAGATGCAGTGTAAAAAAAATAACAATTAAGCATTACTATTATTATTTTATTTTTGTTTTTATAAACTATTATAAAATTTATTGAAATATAATATTTTCTTTCCAATATTCCAACATGAGAAACTTCATACCAATTCTTAGGGTTTCTAGGCTTCTAGGCCATAAAAATGCAACAAAGCTCCCAAAATTCACTAACGCCAAAGATAAAGAGGTCTAACCTAGACCACAAGTGTCAACTCTTAATAACACGCTCGAGACAAATCATGATTTTCAGTCAAGCAAGTTTGTATTTTCCATTTCTCAAATGGTATGCAAACAAGTATGTATATTTATTTAAATGTTGGTTAGACCACAAGTGTCAACTCTCTTGTTGGTAATTAGACCACAAGTGTCAACTTACGAGCTCACGTGGTAGGATATTGGTCAACAAGTAAAGCCCCTATGAGTTGTTGAGGAAAGAGGCAAGTTGGAGAAAGGATGATAATTTATGTTGTTCATTTTGTGTGGGAGCTTTAGCATGGACTTTGGCAATCCCCTCATGTTGGGTACAAGACATCATGTCCAAGGCCCTATCAATCTTGTTGTAAAATAAAATGTTGACATTGGTTTATAAGCATCAATCCTTTGTAAATCATTTCACATTCTAAATTGAATGTTTGAGGATGTTAATCATGTAGAGGGTTCGCCCAATCCTAAAGGGATCATAAACAAAGTCGAAATGGCGTAGCAAATACAAGGCTCTTTTGACTAGTGTCAAATGTTAATACACCATATACATGAGCCAATGAATTCTACTTGTGGAGCTCCAATAGGGAGAAGAGTGTGAAAGGGTAGTTGAGTACTATGTCTCAACCATGATTCCATGTGAATAGTCAACAATGAGTTAGAGTCAACCACACTCAAAAGGACTAGTGGGTGACTTGGTATTAGATATAGAGGAGGTTATGAGACATGATAAGTGCATGGATAAAGTGTGTGTTCATCCTTTAAGCACTATTTGATCACCATTTAGATTGATGAGATGCATGCCTTGAATTAGATTGCATTATATTTGACTCACAATTGTCATGTTCCTTAGTCCACCCATAAACG
This sequence comes from Pseudotsuga menziesii, assembly GCA_001517045.1. NCBI lineage: Eukaryota > Viridiplantae > Streptophyta > Pinopsida > Pinales > Pinaceae > Pseudotsuga > Pseudotsuga menziesii. The sequence goes on from LPNX010598267.1 coordinate 104,746, forward strand.
ACTAAAGGGTCATTAATACTCACATAACTAATAAACTCAAATGCATGGGAGATGTGTGGCTTCTTAGCCATGTCCAAAAAATTAATCATCAATGAGATCTCCTTCGACTGTGGGGAATGCCACAATGTCCAAAGATGTTTTATCTCTCTATATTGACTTTCCATGTTTAATTAGTTGTAGTAATGGTTGGCTTTCTTTAAGAATCTTCTATTTGACCATAGCATTAATTTTAACCTTTGCAGCTTTCTGGCCTCGGTTTAATTTTTATAGAGTGATGTCATTGAATAAATTATACATTCTACCCTAATTCAATTTCTCCATTCAGTGAATACAAGAACAGTCCCAGGGTAATTGCATTTAATATCTGACAGGTTTGACAAAGAAAGCCAAACTCAATGTTTTCCCACGCAGGATGAGAGAATCTTAAAGAGAGAATCTCTTTTAAGATTCAAGATGTTCCTCTTCCTTCAGAGTATAAAATGTCATGTACTATTCAAAAGAGATTGGAATGTTTCATAATTGGACCTGAAATTACTTTGTTGCATTCAAATTATATGTTTCTTCAATGAAGGAACTGATAACCTTCATATATTTCAACTTCTAAGATGCTACCAATCATTTGGAGAAAAATGAGCAACTCAAGCTTTGGATAATCCCAGGTATGAAGCCATCGAAGAGCTTAACCTGGTCTGCTTTTCGAATGCTTAGGAATTTAATTGTCTTAAGTGCTGATCACATCACAGATGCCTCCATATAGGCCTCGGTTTTCTTTACAAGGGCCGAGTTAGTAAACAAAGTTTTGGGCGATACATTTCATATATCTCTAAGTTCGATAGATTAGAATAGAATCTATACGACAGAACTATGAACAGGGTTTTGTTAGATGTTCCAATTTGGATCCTTACAAAGATGAAGTTAACATTTTAGAGATTCAATGGCATTGGGGGAGTTGTATTACATAGCAGTTTTTTTGAGCCCTCTCTGCTTGGCTTTCTTCTCACTTATTGTGGACAGCAATGCAATTAACTTAATCATCACTCCTGAGCAGCCTTTTACTTGAGAGTGTGAGACATCTTTAAGTTATTGTGTAATGTTCTAATAGAACGGGATGACTGAAATATGAAACCGTGTTGTCATGTAACCTCAGGCAAATATTTCTGTTTTATAATTATTGTTTTATTTTGTATTATTGCTACACCACTTGATATAAAAACAGGTAATCCTGTGAATTCTTCAGTTCTCTTATGGAAAATAATATTTCTGTTAAACATTTCACATAAAAACAATTTTAGTAAAATTCATGGATTCTCTCCTACACGTGAGATTGACATCCTCTCTAGTAGATTTTGCACCTTCCCTCCCCATTTTGTAATTATATTTGCAATCAAAGCAAAATGTTAGTGTCGTCCTATCGACCTATATAATCTTTTGCTAGATCTGTGATGTTAAGGGGTACATTACCGTAAAACATTTTCCTGTGCACCGCAGCAGGGTTCTCAATGCACAAGAGCAAATACAAAGGAATAATAGCAAGAAATAAGTAGTCATTTTTTCAAATCAGAGAAGGCCACCTCTAGGATTAAGAAAGGTGAGAGGACATGCATCTAGCATCCATGGGAGAAGAATCATCTTAAACATTAGCATGAGCTTGTGTTTTTGTTTTGGGGATGTGTATAATTATTTGCATACAGGGTTCTCTACATCAGTTCCCTCTAAAAATAGCCTCCTCAATTGATATTATCTATTGGGCCAAGCTTCAACAATATTTATCCGAATTTCTTTTGCATTACTAAAAATTTGTGTTTTCTTAGTGCTTCTGCATGACTAAACAATTAGTTTACCAGTATGTTAAGAAATGAATGGCTTTGAGCACATCACCTTCTTGATGGGCTTGACCATCATAGGGGTAGCAAATGTATTATTGGCAATGAGAAACACTCCATATGTTCTATATACAGTGGAAACTGGCTGCAAATTTGCAATTCTTACAGATGTCAAGGTTTGAAAGGGTGAATTGAGTCAGCGTTGAGGTAATTCTTGGGTTTAAGGGAGATGGAAATGGAATCTAGAGATGAGATGAGGTCATAACAAGGGTATATCAAACCTGTTTCAAAGTTGCAATGGCCTTAAAACAACAGCAGTATAATAGGATTGCATGACGTTGAGGGGTAGATGATAGAATTAGGTCAATGTCTGAGTATGGGGATGTAGAATAGGAGAAGACGTGTTAAAAGGAGTGACCAATGAAGGTATATGAAGCCTTTTTGAAGGTCAACGTCCGACTTTTAGTTGATTAGGGTCTTATGAAGAGGGTTTTCAGTTTTTGAAATTTAATAGGGCAGACAAAAGGAAAGGCTATTAGATTTGGGTTTTGGAGTCCAAGACGCTAGGGCATTAAGAACACTGCAAGCTTGTTATATTTCATAGACAGTGCAAAATAAACTCAGTCGTGGCAGTTCCTCTGTAGCATTTCCTGCCTTTGGAGATTTACTGTACAAGAGCATAATAAGGTTTATGGACTCACAGAAATGTTACTTTCTATACCATGAAATGTGGAATGGAATCCTGTGATAACAAAATGTTGCACAAAAGGATGAATCGTTTTCCTCTCCTAGATGTACTTGTCAAAGCAAAGCTGCCTTATTTCAGCACCATGTGAAACAGCATAACCAAATGATTTCATAAGCCTGCTAATTTTCTTGAATTCACAGAAACCCCAATCGAGCAATAGACAGTGTGAATCCGAAGCCACGAGGAGGATACAACCCAAAAGGGTCTCAAACTCAAAGGTGGAAGCATTAAAAGATCAGTATCGATCTAGATATGTGACTGGAATGCTTCGTCAACCGAATTCACTTTAACATATACTGAAAATCGGATGGTAGCTATCAGTCCAAAAGACATACCTGGCTAGACATGTTCGATGCTCGTGGATGAAATTGGATGGTGATAGGAAGCCTGCAAATGCATTCACCTGGGCTTTCTCGAGCTCCTAGCCAAGGGGAGCAACTCTCTCCATCTCCCAGAAACCGTGAAGCCAACGCGTTCGGGGCCTGCAAATTGGAGGGTTGGACGAAATTGTGAGGACCTGCAAATGGGTTCACCTGGGCTTTCTCGAGCTCCTAGCCAAGGGGATCAACTCTCTCTAGCTCCCAGAAACTGTGAAGCCAACGCGTTCGGGGCCTGTAAATTGGAGGGTTGGACGAAATTGTGAGGACCTGCAAATGCATTCGGGGGTTGTGAGGGACGAAATTGGAGGGCGGAAAAAGGGTAATGAGATGCGTTACACAAAGGAAATAAAAGATAAGGTTGGTTATGGGTGAAAACATCAAAATACATGAGGCGCTAGAAATAGTGAACCAAGCCTCGACATGGTGATTTTTTTAACACTAATTGTTGAAGTAGTGGATGGATGTTGAATGGTTTCCTTTGTTATGTTATATTCTATCCTTCCATCTATTGATGCAAGGGTACTAGTTAGTCTTTTATTTTTTAGGCTGAAGTTGACGCCAACAAGATACAGGGTGGTCACTAATCGTGGGGTCACTTGCCTTTTATCATTGAAAACATGGAGTCTATGCTTTGACCCACACACAAAGTGACCATTGTTACAACCAATTTGGATGAAGCTTTCAAGGTTTCCATTAGAATTAGATTTATCGAATGTTTTTTGAGCTAAAGGGAACAACATTAGAACTTTTATGGAAGCAAACTATAGTTATCAAAAATCCAACTCATGCTATATTGCCTAAATTATGGGCATGTTGTTCCATTGTGCTAGATGTCACATTAATGGTCATGTGGTTGGTGATTATGACCTAAATTTTACAAAGAATATTTAGAGAATTGAATCTAATGAAAATCCAGGCCCTATGAAAGAATTGTGTGCTAATGGATCCAAGGAAAAAGATGGACAAGTTGAAATGGTTGATGAGGGATCCTCGTGTTCAAGGGAGTCTTCAAAGTTGGTTAAAGGCTTGAAAATGGTTGGTTTAAAACCATGGTAGTTGATGTAAGAAATGGGGGAATCTTGGGTCCTGTGTGGTACTCAAGCTAGTTAACAAAAAGATGTAGCCTCAATAATGCAGAAGATAAGGCAAAAGGTAGCAATATAACTTCAAATATTAAACGATTTAAGTAAGTCTCATTCTATTCTTTCAATCTCTTTATTTTTTTACGAGAGATCCATCCCTTGTATCTAAGCTTTGGCCATAATTGGGGGGTCACAAAATTTTGTTCCATGGGAATTTAATATAGGAAAAATGGGCAAAGGGGGGGGATATGCCATAAATAATTGTATTTTGGAGGATTTAGGGTGGGGTAGATAAAGAGAGGAAGGTAGATAACTCTATGTAAAATAATGAGATTAGGGTTTTAAGGACTTTCTACCTTCTAGTTTTATGGAGCCTGCAAAACCTTAAGAATATTCTATATACCCTTTGATGTCTAAACAAGTTGTCTTCGATTTGATAGAAGCGAGGACTATAGGTGGGATAAGTTTGGATAGTCAAGAGGATAGTACAATATCTAGGAGGGGGATGAAGTCCAATATATACATAGCATAAAACAAGGATATAAGGGAAATACAACAAGGGGAACAAAAGACGTTACAAGGGGCCCTTAAAGCAAGCCAATCCCCTGTGGAGGGTTTCCCATGATGCTTATGCCTTCGATACTAAGGAGTTGGGCAATCCCTTCAAACAGTGCTGTAACAATGGAAAGTGTGAAGAAAATCTCGTTAAGGTATTCGTTTTTATAGAACTCTTAGACGTCACTATAGCGACGGCAAACATTGACTTTTGTGCCCTAGGTCAACTTGACCGTTGTAAAAAGTCAACAAAAGACGGTGTCGTCGCTATAGAGACGGTCAGGAATGGATACAACGACGTCCAAGAGTTTAGGCATGGATACAGCAACGTCTAAGATTCCAAGCATGGATACAGCGACGGCTAGGCGTGGATACAGAGACGCCTCGTTCCTATTACATCGGATTTTACACCAAAAAGTAAGAAACATGGAAAACCTCCGTGGAAAGATCCACGCTTTTGTACTAGTGGTTGGATTCCCTCGTATAATATTGTAGTTCTTTAGTACTTGATGAGAATACAGAAATTCAAAATTTCATTTAATCACTTATAAATAAGTCTAATGAGATAAATATTTTTCTTGAGTCGTTTTCACTCGGAAATTATTAATTTCTTTTCAATAAATCCTAGATCTTACCAGATCCCATACTCAACACTTAAAAAAGGAGTTACAAACTTAGTGAATTTCCATAGCTCTTCACTCAACACTAATACTATGATGTACTTGTACGATACACCTAGGGATACAATGGCCAAGGATCTGATGCTCTAGATCTTATGCTCAACATCGACATGGAAGGCTCTAGGAATTATTCCCAACACTTCCAATTATCTTTTCATGTGCTCCAGAGATTCTCGCTCAACACAAATGTAAGTACTCATGTGCTCCAGAGCTCCTCACTCAACACAAAAGATCTCATCAATCATGCACTTTAGGGTCCACACCCAACACAGACAAGCATTTATAAATATATCATCAATAATTAGCTTACGCCTAATATATAAAAAAAATCAGCATTTTCATATGCACTGGGGTCTTCGACCCAATATATCAAAAAATAATATCAAGATAACATCTTAATCAATAGGCTCATGCCTATAAGTGTTAGGTCCAAAATTCAGGATTTTACATATTACAACATAGAGTTACTATAATAGTCGCAACTTTGTACAGACTTGGTATAAATGATATAATTTTATTTTGAGTAGTTTTTATCTTTAGTTTTAGAGTTTATTTAAGATATTATCTAATATCTTACCAATAAGGAAAAACAACACCAAAAAAGAATGGAATCCTAGAAACAATGCTAAAATATGTGCATCACCTCAACTTGGTGATTCATTTAATAGTTTATTTTAGTATTGTTATAGATGAAATAATGCTCTAGTTATTTATAGGTTCTCGGATTAAGATAACTAGATTATTTATAAAATAGAACAGTTGAAAATAAAATTGGGTTCGATCCAAGTACCAGTAAACTGCTAGAATATAAAGAATGTAATAAGTAGACTACTACTATTGAAAAATAGGTAAAAATCAGCACTAAGTCTGCATATGAACTAAACATTAGATTTTCGAGTTACAATAACTTATAAGAGTTACCTAAATACTCAAGAAATGAAGGAAAACCATTCTCATATGATCATTATGAATTTTTCCAATCATACCTAAATATATATTCCCCTGTACTGGAGTACATCACCTCGGTGAAAGGAAAAATACAGGGGATAATTTTATTTTCATTTAAATATCAATCAGTCTTTTTACAATACTAATTTCATAGACTATACATCATTTGAAAACAACTTATATTTAAGAATTAAATAACGACATAAACATATTAGAATTGGAACCTAGAATTTTTTTTAGAAGAATTGACCCAATACCCAAGGAAGACTGTTCCGCCCAACCTTTCCTGAAGCAACCAATCACATGCTCAGGACCCCCGAGCTTGCTCACTACACTACTAGGATGGAGATCTCTGCTACACAGCATACTTCTGCAACTCATCTTAGCAGCAGACTCATCTAATTCACTTTAGCTATCCCCTCATTAAATTCTTTGTGTGCATGACCTTTTCAGTTTGCAACAATCACAAAGTCATTCTCTTTCATAAATCAGAGGATGAATAGTGAGCCTCCTACTCAATTTGATGGTTTATATAATATTTCCTAGGTCTTAGGGTCAATTTGGAATTAATGAGCCACCCAGCTCAGCTCCCCGTCTCAGAGAACATGACCACTTTTTTAGGGATTATGCTCCTGCAACGACTAGAAAGTGAATTGTTGGTGCTGCCACTTGTCAATCATATTTTTACAGCTGCTCTTTCCTCCTAGTGGTAGTGATCACTCATTTAATAGTCTCCCTTGAATAGGTGTCTCCATTTATTAATTAATAAAAAAAAAATTATTCAATTACATTCATCCTTGACCACTTGGTCATAAATCTTACCATAAAATTTAACACAATATTTTGCTGAAATAAATATAAAATATTTATTTTCCAGTTTTGGGTATGTTACAAACACCCCCCCTTAAGCTCAACATCATCCTCGATGTTGATTAATTTATTCTCAGTCTTCATTGAACAAAGATGGATATGCCACCCACATATCTCTCTCCACTTTCCAAGTTGCTTCATTTGGACCAATGTGTGTCCACTGCACCTTTACCTGTCCAATGGTACGATTCCAGAGAAAATAATCCCTCCTATCGAGAATACAATCTGGTTCCAACGAAAAATCTCCTTCTGGTTCTACCTGAATCAAATTCCAGTTAATCATATGAGTAGCATCATGTATATACTTTTTCAAAATAGATATGTGAAAAACATTGCATATTCTAATATCATATGGAAACGCTAGTTGGTAAGACATTGGACCCACTCTTGTCAATATCTCGAATGGTCCACAATACTTGGGTGCTAATTTAATACAGCTCCCTAATTTAAAAGAGCTTCTTCTTAGTTTAACCTTAACAAATACATGCTCACCAACTTGGAATTCCTCCGGTGTTCTTTTAAGATCAGCATGGCTCTTTTTCCTGTCTTGAGCAGTTTTCAAGCTTCCTTGTACCTGTTTCACTATTAGCTCCAATTCTTTTAACATGTCCGGTCCTAAAATCAATCGGTCTACTGGATTACTCCATGTGATTGGAGTGTTACACTTTCTACCATATAAAATTTCAAAAGGACTAATCTTTCTTGAGGACTCATAATGGTTTTTGTAAGAAAATTCAACTAGATGAAAATAGCCTTCCCACTTCTTGGGATAATCACTAACATACATTCATAGCACATCTTCTAAAACCTGATTAACTCTTTCTTTCTGCCCATCCATTTGCAGATGGTAAGTAGTACTAAGGTTTAATTTAGTGTCTAATCCTTTAAATAAAGTTTTCCAAAAATTACTTGCAAATTTAGGATCTCGGTCAGAAATAATTACCTTTGGTGTTCTGTGCAGACGAAAATTTATTTCATAAAAATATCAGCAATATTAGCAGTTGTATGAGTTGTTTTAACAAGAATAAAATGTGTTTCTTTACTTAACTTATTGAAAACCACGATTATAGAGTCATTATGTTTTTTTATTTTTAGGTAGCCCAGTTACAAAGTCAAGACTTATGACTTCCCACTTTCAATTTGGTATTGGTAATGGATGTAACATGCCTGCTGGGTGTTGATGATCAGCCTTAACTTGTTGACATTCAATACACCTAGCTAAAAATTCAGCAACCTCATTTTTCATGTTAGGCCAAAAGTATTCTTTCCTTAACATAGTAATCATTTTCTAATACCTTGGATGTCCAGAATATGGACTTTTATGCATTTCATTTAACATTAGCAACTTAACTTCTGATATATTGGGTACATATAGTCTGTTTTTAAAAATTAATAAGCCTTTTCCATTAAAAATGTAATCTGTAATTACATTCTCAGACATATTTGCATTATCTTTTCTTTTAAATTCTGATATTCATGATCTTGTCTTATTCCTTTTGTCAATTTATCTTCCAAATCAGTCTTATAACTACTAATGGAAGCCACAAACCTGGTTACAATATTTCCCCTCAAGGCATCAACCACTATGTTTTCTTTCCCTTTAATATGCTTGATCTCAAAATGATATTCACTAAGGAAAGGTGCCTCGCATTTAGATTTTGCTGATCAAATAGATACTTTAAACTTATGTTATCGGACATTAACAGAAATCTTTTTCATATTAAGTGATGACGCCACATTTTTAAAGCGTGAATTATTGCAGCTAACTCTAAATCATAAGTTGCATAGTTCTTTTAATGAATTTTTAATTTTCTTGATTCATAAGCAATTGCATGACCTTCTGGAGTCAGCACTCCACCCATGCATTTGTTCCATGCATTAGTACATACGACGAAGTCTTTGTTTGGGTCTGCTATTTTTAGGATGGGTGCAGTAGTTAATAATGTTTTTATTTTATTAAAATTGTCTTCACACTTCTGATCCCAAATGAATTTCTTAACCTTCTTCTATAATGAAGTTATAGGTTTTGCAATTCTTGAGAACCCTTCAATAAATTTTTGGTCGTACCTTGTTATTCCCATGAAGGATCGTACATTTGTTACATCCTTTGGAATAGGCTAATCAATAATAGAATTTATTTTATCCTGGTGCTTTGATATCTCCTCTTCAGATATTACATGTCCCAAATATCATATTTTATCCTTGTAAAAATCACATTTGCTGAACTTAGCATATAACTGATGTTCTCTTAATACTTGTAAAATTATTTTTGAGTGTTCATCATGCTCTTCTTTAGTATTGGAATAAATTAAAATGTCGTCTATAAAGAGGACTACAAATTTCTCTAAATACTTACTTAAAACACTATTCATTAGACACATAAAAGTTTTCTATGCATTGGTTATCCCAAAGGGCATAACTACGAATTCAGAATGACCATACCTCATTTGGAAAGCAATTTTAAAGATGTCGTCATCTTTAATTCTAACTTGGTGATAACCAGACCTTAAGTCGATTTTAGAGAATATCATCGCTATGCGTATTTGATCAAATAAATCGTCAATGTTGGGTAGAGGATATCTATTTCTTATAGTCATTTTATTAAGTTGGCAGTAGTCTATGCATAGTCATAGAGTCCCATTTTTGTTTTTAACAAACAGGACCGATGCTCCCCAAGGGGATACACTAGGTCTTATGTAATGTTTATCTATAAGATCTTGTCACTGTAATTTAAGTTCATTTAACTTTAAAATGTTCATCGAGTAGGGAGATTTTGAGTTTGGTACCGCTTCAGGTATTAATTCAATTGTGAAATATAGATCTCGTTTAGGAGGCAACCTTGAAATTTCTTCTGAGAATACATCCACAAAATCCTGCAGGATCGAGATATCCTCGGATCCTGGTTTGTTTTTATTGTTATCCTGTTCATCATTTATAACATGCAAGACAAATAATTTACAACCTTTTCTTACATCCTTCTTCATCTGTAAAGTTGAAATTTGTCTTACAAATATTTTCCTAGGAATTTCTATAATAGTAGTTCTTTCTCCTTCCTTATTTAAACAAGTAAAAGTCTCTTGGAAACAAAATAAGATTACCTGGTGTTTTTCAAGCCATTTTATTCCTATGAGAATATCGTAAGATCCTAGAGGTAATATATTTAATTTTAGCTGAGTTTCAAACTGATCCATCATCAAATCACAATTTTCAACATAGTTTACTACCTTTCGTTTAGTTCCTATGCCTAGTTGAACTAGCCATGATTTAATAAATTTCTAAAGGTAATTTATAATTTTCCAATATGCTAGGAGATATATAACTAACACTATCTCCTAGGTCAATTAAAATGAAAACAGAGAAATTTTGGATCATACCTTGTATTTCGACCATAGAGGTATGGTGATCTGCCTATCGGTTTTCATGTGCTGCATTGATTCTTTGCATCTCGTTGGTCACATCTCCAACTGTTTCATTCTCTTGTATAGTGTGTATGTGATTGGTATTTCCTTTCCGGTTTGGACAGTACTTGGCATAGTGTGGTCCTTGGAATTCCCAGTATTTTAAAGGTTCTTGTTGTTCCGTACTTCTAACAAAATTGTTAGATAAATCCCTTCCCTTTGGTGCTACATTATTTTGGGGTATATTGTTTTTTAAATCAGTTTTTTGGTAGTTGTTTTTGGAGAATTTCTGGGTGTTACTCCCAAAACTATTTCTGGATTTGAATCCCCTTCTCCTTTGGTCAAATTGATTAGTCTTTTTAGTCTTCCAATTTGGTAGACCTTCTCTTCTCTTACCTTGTTCATAATAGAATTATGCCTTCCTTGTAGCTTTCTCAAAGGTTTTTGGATTGTCAAACTCAATCATATCATTGAAAATAGAAGGTAGACAGCTTAGAAATCATTGAATCTTTGGATTTCAATCTATTATGTATGTTACGTACCTCAGTAGACTTAAAAATTTGATGCCCAGTTCCTTCATAGACATGGAACAAATTTTCAAGTCATAAAATTCCTTGGCTCAGTCCTCATATTATTGTTCAAACAGAAACCTTCTTTTGAAGTACTTCTTAAAAACCCTCCATGTCAAGTACTTCTCCTTCAGGTTCTTCGCCCTCTTAATATCTTGCAACCATATGTCGGATTTCTCGGTGAAGTTGTAAATAGGCATTTTGGATTTTAATCTGTCAGAGTAATTGTAGATTTGGAAGTACTTCTTCATGCCCGACATCTAGGCTTCTGCTTCCTCTCCTTTCTCTGCTTCTCCATTGAACATGGGAGGTTTTATATTCTTGAACTCTCAAGAAATATCATCGTACAGCTTCTATTTCTTTATCCTAGGTTTTCAGTCACTGTCACCGCTATCACTTATGTATCTTTGTATTTCCCTACATGAACTTGGTTTAATCTCTGAGGTTGATTCACTATCAGAATACTTTGATTTTTTTCCCTTTAGGTTCATAAAAAATTTTTCTGAATCAGTTTCAATATCACGTCATTTATCCTTTTCTTGTTTATTCATTTTTTCCAATAGATATTCATTCAATTCTAAAATTATCTAATTATCTTGTTTTATAGTTTGAAGTTTATCCTTCAATTCCCTGACTATTTTCATTAATTCTAGATTATTCAGATCCACATAGAACTTGTTAGGGTTATCATGTTGAGAACCATTCTTAGAAGAAACTTTAGCATTCTCCATTTTCTGCAAAAAAGTTTTTTATATTTCCGGAATAGAAATAAATACAAAAAATAAAATTATTATATTGTTTTCCTTATAAGCGAGTGAGCATATCAGGCCTAGTGTTGGAACCTCGCTCTAATACCACTTGTAACGAACTCTAAAAATCACCCCCAAAAAAATAGTTTATCTAAAAGATTTACTTCGTAAGACATTGGGTTTTTACTATACGATACTTTAAATATATGTCAATGTACTTATGGTAAGTATATTTGTAAAACAAGGATTTCATTAACTGCAATATCTATAAGTCTATCTAACACATTGCAAACAAGAAAGAAAAGCTTGTCATTTTTTTGTGTTTAAATTTATTCCCAGGCATAAGCTAGTTTTGAGAAAGGGGTCATGATCTTACTTAGTCTAATGAATAATGCATGGACCTTCCATTTCTCCTTTTGTAGGTAGGTGTGGTCACTCTTGAAAACACTGGGGACACCCTTGAACTAATGTCTATCCAGAAAAATATAGAGGGAGTGATTCCTTCAAAAGAAAGATTAGAGAGGTTCTATGCTTATCTAAATCCAGCATACTAGGGTTAGTTCAAAAATAAACAATTATCAAACCATAGTATTAGCACTTCACCATTGTATTGGGGTAATACACTATTGTATGGAAAACAACACTTTTACTGGATTGAAAATTTAATGTTAACATGGAAGGGTAGGTGATCCCTTAAAGTTTTTCTTTTTTATGGTGATGTGACTAGGAAATCGAGTTTGAAGCACAAACCTTCACATGAACACCAAGATCGAGAATCCACCTGTCGAGCCGAGGACTGAGTACGAACTGTCAATCTTTAAATTGGTCTTAAAGACTGTAATTTATTTAATATTTTTTCTTTCTATTGCTTAGGTTTTGATGGAGGAGAAATAATTCCTTCATTTTTGCATGGAACTTTGTTACTGTTTTGGCAAACTCAAAGAAAAACTTTCTATAACCCTAGATAGAGAAACTATTGAGCTCAGCCTTCATGGTTCTCAATGAAGTAGCAATCTTGCGTTACTGCCGAGCTTGGTATTGGGTTGGTTTACTAGACTTGGATTTGCCGAGACACACTGCTAAGGTATGCGATTTTACTCCTTTTGTTAAAGATTGACTTTTCATTTACAATTCTATGGATAAATATTTATATGCTTCTTATGTGTATATGCTCTTGTAATACAGGTTTCTTACTCTGCTATAAATATTTTGAATAGAAGGTGGACTTAAGAAGACCCTACCCTTTGGTAAGATCATGGCCTTGATCTGACGGATATGTGGGTGTAGTAAATGGCATTCTGTCGGGTTTTTATAAATTTTAAAGACTTAAAGCCTACGATTTGATATAGCTAAGAAGTCGTAAGGTTTGATTTTGATCCACTTGCTAATGTTTTTGTGGTGGTAGATAAATACTTAGAGTCAATATTCTGGTTAATATCTATGTTTATAGCTTGGTTGATACCGAGAGGGTTCATCATTTTTTTCTTGTTTTACCAGTCCTAAAATTGTTCGAAGGTTTTTTTTATAGACTTGTTATTAGATCGGTAAGAATTTTATATAATACTAGTCAGGTTCTTCATTGTAATTAATGGTTTCTTAATTACCTCTGTTGGTTAACGTTTGTATAGAACCTCTATAATGAAACTTGGGAAAAAAAATTGGGGTTAATGAGCCTCTGATGCGAACCTCTTAAGATTTTTTTTGAAAGGAAAATTATTTTTCTTCTCATTACTGCTTAATTCTTAAGTGTTTTTGTTAGAAAAATTCCGTGAAGTGTTTATCTTATTTATAGAAGCCTGAAGGATATTACATGTATAATATTTAAATCTTTAAACTGTTAAACGGTGGGCCTCACGAACTTGCCCTCATTTTAAAAGATGAAGAGTTTTCTGTTTTAGACTATTTCAGTATTTCCATAATTTATTTTATTATGTTTAAGCCAAGGGATGCTTCGTCATTTTGGAATCGATTTGGTTTCCCGAACCTTCATTACTCAAAACTTGACAGTTTAAAAAAAAGAAGAACTAAAGAGGTTACTTTCCAACTCCTTTAGTGAAAAGGATTTTTAAAGGGTAGAAGTTGTTATAAGCTCGATCTTATTGGTTGATTTCAAGGCCCTTATAGTTTACTTTTGCAGTTGCAGAGTAGGTACAAGATATGCTCTAGTTATCTTGATAAAATAACGTCATCCTGAAGAATTGTACTACTTCTTTCATAGTTTACTTAGTTACATAAAAAATTAGATTACTCTTCTGATAGGTATTATAGCATAGAGTTACTATAATAGCCACAACCGTGTAAAGAATTAGTTGGTATAAAGGATGCAATTTTATTTTGAGTAGTTTTTATCTTTAGTTTTAGAGTTTATTTAAGATATTATCTAGTATCTTCCTACTAAGGAAAAAAGCACCAAAAATATTAAAAGCCTGGAAACAATGCTAAAATCTATTGATCACCTCAACATTGTGTTTCATTTAATAGTTTGTTTTAATATTGTTATATATGAAATAACGCTCTAGTTATTTATTGGTTCTCGGATTAAGATAACTAAATTATTTTTAAAACAAAACAATTGAAAATAAAATTGGGATCGATCCAAGTACCATTAAACTTCTAGAATATAAAGTATGTAATAAGTAGACTATTATTATTGAAAAATAGGTAAAAATCAACACTAAGTCTACATCTGAACTAAACATTAGATTTTCAAGTTACAGTAACTTATAATAGTTACCTAAATACTCCTTAAATGAAGGGAAAGCATTCTCATATGATCATTCTGAATTTTTCCTATCATACTTAAATCTATATTCCCCTGTACTGGAGTACATCACCTCGGTGAAAGGAAAAATATAGGGGATAATTTTATTTTCATTTAAATATCAATCAGTCTTTTTACAATACTAATTTCATAGAATATACATCATTCAAAAACAAATTACAATTCATAATTAAATAAGGACATAAACATATTAGAATTGGAACCTGGAAGTGTTTTTAGAAGAATGGACCCAATACCCAAGGAATACTGTTCCACCCAACCTTTCCTGAAGTAACCAATCACGTGCTTAGGAACCTCAAGCTTGATTACTGCACCACTAGGACGAAGATCTCTGCTACACAATAGATTTCTATAAATAAGCTTAGCAGCAGAGTGAGGCAGTTAAATTTAGCTATCCCCTCATCAAAATCTATGTGTTCCTGACCTTTTCCGTTTGCAGCAATCACAAAGTTATTCTCTCTTAGAAATCAAAAAATGAATAGTGAGCCTCCTCCTCAATTTGATGGTTTATATAATATTTCCTAGGTCTTAGGGTCAGTTTGGAATTAATGATCCACCCATCTCAGTTCCCCCTCTCAAGAAACATGACCACTTTTTTAGGGAGTATGCTCCTGCAACAGCTAGAAAGTGAATTGCTGGTGCTACCACTTGTCAATCAGCCTTTTACAGCTTCTTTTTCCTTGTAGGGGCAGTGAACACTCATTTAACAGTCTCCCTTAAATAGGTGTCTCCATTTATTAATTAATAAAATAAATAATTGTTCAATTACAGTCATCCTTGACCACTTGGTCATAAATCTTACCATAAAATTTAAGATAATGTTTTGCTGAAATAAATATCAAATATTTATTTTCCAGTTTTGGGTATGTTACAAACACCCCCCCTTAAGCTCAACATCATCCTTGATGTTGCTTGAGTTATTTTGAGTCTTCTTTGAATAGAAATGGATATGCCACCCACATATCTCTCTCTAGTTCCCAAGTTTCTTCATCTGGACTGAGGTGTTTCCCTTGCACCTTTACCTCTCCAATGGTACGATTCCGAAGAAAAAATTCCCTCCTGTCGAGAGTCCAATCGGGTTCCATCGAAAAATATTCTTCTAGTTATACCTAAATCAAATTCCATTCAATCACATGAGTAGCATCATGTATATATGTTTTCAAAATAGATATGTGAGAAACATTGTGTTTTCTATGATTAGGTGGAAATGATAGTCGGTAAGAGACTGGACCCACTCTTGACAATATCTCGAATGGTCTGCAATACCTTGATGTTAATTTAGCCAAAATCCCTAATTTAAAAGAGCTTCTTATTGGTTTAACCTTAACAAATACATGCTCATCGACTTGGAATTCCTTCGGTGTTCTTTTAAGATCGGCATGGCTCTTTTTCCTTCCTTGAGAATTTTTCAAGTTTCCTTGTACCTGTTTCACTATTAGTTCCAATTCTTTTAACATGTCAGGTCCTAACATCAATTGATCTACTGTATTACTCGATGTAATTGGAGTGTTACACTTTCTACCATATAAAATTTCAAAAGGACTAAGCTTTGTTGAGGTCTGATAATGGTTGTTGTAAGCAAATTCAACTAGATGCAAATAGTATTCTGACTTCTTGGGATAATCACTAACATACATTCGCAGCATATATTCTAATAATTAATTAACTCTTTATGTATGTCCATCCGTTTGTGGATGGTATGCAGTACTAAAGTTTAATTTAGTGTCTAATCCTTTAAATAAAGTTATCCAAAAATTACGTGTAAATTTAGGATCTCTGTTGGAAATAATTACCTTTCGTATTCCATGCAGCCGAAATTTTTTTTCATAAAAATATCAATAATATTAGCAGTTGTATGAGTTGTTTTAACATGAATAAAATGTACTGCTTTACTTAAATTATCAACAACCACCTTTATAGAGTCACTATGTTTGTGATTTTTAGGTAGCCCAGTTACAAAGTCAATACTTATGACTTCCCACTTTCGATTTCGTATTGGTAATAGATGTAACAAGCCCGTTGGGTGTTGATGTTCATCCTTAACTTGCTAACATTCAATACACCTAGATAAAAATTCAGCAACCTTAATTTTCATGTTAGGCCAAAAGTATTATTTCCTTAACATAGTAATCATTTTCTGATACCTTGGATGTCTAGAATATGGAGTTTTATGCATTTCATTTAAAATTAGCAACTTAACTTCAGATATATTGGGTACATACAATATGTTTTTAAACAGTATTAAGCATTGTTCATTAAAAATGTAATCTATAATTACATTATCAAATATATTCCACATTATTGTCTCTTTAAAATTTTGATATTCATGGTCGTGTCTTACTCGTTTCATCAATTTATCTCCCAAATCAGTCTTATAATGGCTAATGGCAGCCACAAAACTGGTTACAACATTTCTTCTCAAGGCATTAGCAACTCTGTTTTCTTTCCCTTTAATATGCTTGATCTCAAAATCATATTTGCTCAGGAAAGCTAGCCATCTAGCTTGCCTTGCATTTATATTTTTGTTGATCAAACAGATACTCTAAACTTATGTTATCTGACATTAACATAAATCTTTTTCCTATTAAGTGATGATGCCACATTGTTAAAGTGTGAATTATTGCAGCTAACTCTAAATCATAAGTTGCATAGTTCTTTTCATGAATTTTTAATTTTCTTGATTCATAAGCAATTGCATGACCTTCCTGAGTCATCACTCTACCCAAGCCTTCATTGCATGCATCAGTGCATATGACAAAGTCTTTGTTTGGGTCTGTTATTCTCAGGATGGGTGCAGTAGTTAATAATGTTTTTAGTTTATTAAAACTGACTCACACTTCTAATCCCAAATAAATTTTTTACCCTTCTTATGTAATGAAGTTATAGGGTTTGCAATTCTTGAAAACCCTTCAATAAATTTTCAGTAGTACCTTGCTATTCCCATGAAGGATCATACATCCATTACATCCTTCAAAATAGGCCAAGCACTAATAACTTTTATTTTAACTGTGTCCACTGATATCCTCTCTTCGGATATTACGTGTCCCAAATATTGTATTTTATCCTTGTAAAAATCACATTTACTGAACTTAGCAAATAACTAATGTTCTCTTAATACTTGAAAATTTATTTTTAAGTGTTCATCATGCTCTTCATTAGTCTTGGAATAAATTAAGATGTCGTCTATAGAGACAAATACAAATTTGTCTAAATACTTACTTAGAAGACTATTCATTAGACACATAAAAGTTTTCAGCGCATTGGTTAGCCCGAAGGGCATAACTACGAATTCATAATGACCATACCTCATACGGAAAGCAGTTTTAAAGATGTCTTCATCTTTAATTCTGACCTTCTAATAACTGGACCTTAAGTCGAGTTTAGAGAATATCGTCGTTCCGTGTATTTGATCAAATAAATCGTCAATGTGGGGAAGAGGATATCTATTTTTTATAGTCATTTTATTAAGTTGATGGTAGTCTATGCATAGTCGTAGAGTACCATCTTTCTTTTTAACAAACAGGAGCGGTGCTTCCCAAGGGGATACACTAGGTCTTATGTAATGTTTATCTATCATCTCTTGTAATTGTAATTTAAGTTCATTTAACTCTAAAATGTTCATTTGGTAGGTATCTTTTGAGTTTGGTACCGCTCCGGGTATTGATTCAATTGATAAATCTAGATCTTGTATAGGAGGCAACCCTGGAATTTTTTCTAAGAATATATCCACAAAATCCTACAGGATCGGGATATCCTTGAATCCTGGTTTGTTTTTATTATTATCCTATTCATTATTTATAACATGCACAACAAAGACTTTACATCCTTTTCATACAACCTACTTCATCTATAAAGATGAAATTTGTCTTACAGATATTTTCCTATGAATTCCTATAATAGTAGTTCTTTTTACTTCCTTATTTAAACAAGTAAAAGTCTTTTGGAAGCAATTTAAGATTACATGTTGTTTTTCAAGCCAGTCCATTACTATGAGAATATCGTAAGATACTAGAGTTAATATATTTAATTTTACCTGAGTTTCAAACTGATCCATCATCAAATCACAATTTTCAACATAGTTTACTACCTTTTGTTTAGTTCATGTGGCTAGTTGAACTAGCCATGATTTATCAAATTTCTTAAAGGTAATTTACACTTTTACACTATGCTAGGATATATATAACTAAGACTAGCTCCTGGTCAATTAAAATGGAAAAAGAGAAATTTTGGATCATACCTTGTATTTCGAGCATAGAGGTGTGGTGATCTGCCTAACGGTTTTCCAGCGCTGCATTGATTCTATGCATCTCGTTGTCGACATATCCAAATGTTTATTCCTCTTGTACACTATGTATGTTACTGGTATTTTCTTTTAGATTTGGACTATACTTGGAATAGTTTGTTCTTTGGCATTCCCAGCATTTTACAGGTTCTCATTGTTTCAGAACTCCTAACAAAATTGTTAGATAAATACCTACCCTTTGATGCTGCAGTATTCTGGGGTATCTTGTTTTTGAAAGCATTTTTCTACTAGTTGTTTTGGAGAAGTTCTGGGTCTTACTCCCAAACCTCTTGTTGGATTTGAATCCCATTCTCATTTGTTCAAATTGATTAGTCTTTTTAGTCTTCCAATTTGCTAGACCTTCTCTTTTCTTACCTTGTTCGTAACATAATTATGCCTTCCTCACAGTTTCCTCCAATGTTTTTGGATTGTCAAACTCAATCCTATCCTTGAAACTAGAAGGTAGACAGCTTAGAAATCATTGAATCTTTGGATTTTCATCTATTATGTATGGTACACACCTCAATAGACTTAAAAATTTGCTTCTTAGTTCCTTCATATACATGGAACCGATTTTTAAGTCATAAAATTCCTTGGCTCGATCCTTATAGTATTGTTAAGATAGAAACCTTATTTCTAAGTACTTCTCCTTCAGGTTCTTGGACCTCTTAATATCTTGCCACCATATGTCGGCTTTCCCAATCATGTTGTAAATAGCCATTCTGGCTTTTAATATGTCAGAGTAATTCTATATTTGGAAGTACTTCTTCATGCTCGACAGCAAGGATTTTGATTCCTCTCCTTTCTCTGGTTTTCCATTGAACATGGGAGGTTTTATCTTCATGAACTCTCTAGAAATGTCCTAGTAGGGTTTATATTTCTTTTTCTTAGGTTTTTCGGTCACTCTCACTGCTGTCACTTGTGTATCTTTGTATTTCCCTATGTGACCTTGGTTTAATCTCTGAGGTTGATTCAGTGTCAGGATACTTTGAACGTTTCCCTTTATGTTTATAAGAAATGTTTTCTGAATCAGTTTCAATAACACTTTGTTTATCTTTTTCCTGTTTATTCATTTTGTCCAACAGATATTCAATCAGTTCTAAAATTATCTGATTATCTTGTTTTACAGTTTGAAGTTCATCCTTGAATTCTCTGATTGTTTTCATTAATTCTATATTATTCATATCCACATAGAAGTTGTCAGGGTTACCCTGTTGAGAACCATTCTCAGCAGAAACTTCATCATTCTCCATTTTCTACAAAAAAGGTTTTAATATTTCTAGAATAGAAATAAATACACAAAATAAAATTAGTGTATTGTTTTCCTTATAAGTGAGTGATCCTATCAGGCCTATTGTTGGAACCTCGCTCTGATACCACTTGCAACGACCTCTGAAAATCTCCCAAAAAAAATATTTTATCTAAAATATTTACTTCATAAGACATTAGGTTTTTACTATACAATACTTTAAAGATATGTCAATGCACTTCTATTAAGTATCTTTGTAAAACAAGGATCTGATAATCTGTAAGATATATAAGTCTATCAAACAAGTTGCAAACAAGAAAGAAAATCTTGTCATTTTTTGTGTTTAAATTTATTCCCAGGCATGAGCTAGTTTTGAGAAAGGGGTCATGATCTTACTTAGTCTAATGACTAATGAATGGACCTTCGATTTCTCCTTTTGCGGGTAGGTATGGTTGCTCTTGAAAACATTGGGGACACCCTTGAGCTAAATTTTATCTAGTAAAAGACAGAGGGAGTGATTCCTTCAAAAGAAATATTAGAGAGGTTCTATGCTTATCTAAATCCATCATACTAGGGTTAGTTCAAAAATAAACAATTATCAAACCATAGTATTAGCGCTTCTACCATTGTATTCGGTTAATACGCAATTGTATGGAAAATGAAACTTTTACTATATTGAAAATGTAATGTTAACATGGAAGGGTAAGGGATTCTTTAAAGTTTTTTTTATGGCGATGTGACTAGGAAATCCAATGCGAAGGAAGAAACTTCACATGAACACTGAGACCGGGACTCCACCTGTCGATCCGGAGACTGAGTACAAACTACGGGTCTTTAATTTATCATGTTTGCTATTTATATTTATATTAGTTGAGTAGTTTACTAGAGTTTTGACAAAATTTCTTAATTGTTTACAAGTCCATAAATTTTGTGCATACTCTACTTAATTTTAAATATGAGCAAGATACCCTTCATAGGTAAGACTCAAGACTTGACATAGAATAAAAATATATGGGAATGGAATCCACTAAGGGGATAGGTTGAATGGTTATGTAGCCATGGGTGGATGACAATAAAAATAAACTCACATGGAACTTAAGTTTATAATTTAATGATTTAAGGTTAGTCCTAGGTGAGGACACTGAAGAAACGAATAGTGGACCCAAGGAAAAAACAAATACCAAAAACTTAACAATTAGTATGAGGCTAATCAATACTAAAAGATGATTATTCACAATGTTATTGATATCCTAATCTCAGAAAAAAAAAGAGATCGAGAAAATACTAATTAAGACGATTAGTTAAACAAGGTAAGTTTAGATAAATAGTTAATTAGCTAAACTTAAAGCTAACACTAATAATTATCTTGAGTTAAAGATTAAGATAAGTAATCATCTTGAGTTAAATTTAGCATCGATAAAATGAAGATAAATAACTATCTTGAGTTAAAGATCAAAATAAACAATTATCTTGGGTTAAAGATTAAGATAAGTAATTATCTTGAGTTAAATTAAAGATAAATTAATTAGTTTAGTTGCACTCAAAGATTAAGATACTCATCTAAAGTGATTATGTTGAAATTTTCTAAAACTAGCATACCCCCAAAACAGGGGAAGTAAAACCCCAAGATGAAGTTGTAGAAAGAGAAAAAAGTTGTGTTATAGAGCAATTTGTGGCATAATAATCAGAACTTAAACAATTTTCCATAATATAAATATCTACATCAACTATGAATTATTCAAAGTATGTTGAATTATTTGTTGTAGCGAAGAAGAGATAGAGTATGTAGGTGCTTTTTGTATTCTTTTCAAAGTGAGACATAGGAAGTTTCGTTCATCTTTCCATGTCATTTGAAGAAGAATGTTGGGTGAAAGAGAGAAACCAAAGACGAATCTCCAAATTTACTACTTACAGAGAAATAAGAAATTAAAGAATGTCGTTTGGCGTGCCATTCTAAGACGATTGTAAAAATTGAGAAAGTTTCACTACTCTAGACTGGAATAATGGAAAACATTAAACAATAAAGCCACTTGGAAAATCAAATTGAACATTAGCTCAAAAAATTTAACCATAAAAAACCTTGAAGATGGAAATAAAAAACCAGCATAAGAGCATACCATAACACAAATTGAATGAAAATACCAGCATACCAGCTATCATAACTGAATTTAATATCTATCATGCATAACAACAAAAAATACAACATGGAATGAAAACATCCACAAAAATAAGAACTTAAGATTCCAAACCCTATTCAGTGCAAACAAAAATGATATGGTCGAAGTTACATGAAATTTAAACAGTGAGAAAAATAAAACAAATATCTGCAAATCGATTGGCTCGCAAAGAAAAAAGGCTCACCGAGAAAAGCTTACCTATGAGGTAAAAATTTCACCCAACTATATCTATTGTCTCAAAAGAAGAGGAAAAAACTAAGATCTAGTATGATAAATTAGAGTAACAATATCTAATTGAACTGCCATCTCTTAAACCTAATATTTTGACACCTAAGCTTCACTAATGAAAATCCAGTCAGAAGAAAATTATTCCATCTAATCCTCTACCCAAAGGACTTGAACAAATCGACTGAATTCATGTCTCTACTTACTTTCATTGCTTGGTGCTCCTTGACAAAGTCAATATGCACATTGTCTTTCAAGTAATCAACTTTCAAAGAGAAGTAGAATTCAGGAGCTCGAGGCTCAATGTTAAAGTTCTTGCGGAAAGGAACCCACTTCCTAGCGAACTTGGTTGTCTCTGACACAGTATCAAACGTGAGCATGGTTGCGCTATCTTAAGAATCATAGCAAGAAATGTTATATTTTTATCATTTAAGATAGCATTAACTTAGGTTCTTAACTGAGAGAATAACAAGCACAACATCAAACACATAAGACAATGAACAAAAATATTTTCCTTGGGGAAACCATAAAGGAGAAAACCCCGTAACTTCCTCAAAGATAGAATACGCACCAAATAGCAAAACCCCAAAAACAATAAGATGATATCCCGATAGTAGTAGCCTCTTTCTTTCTAGCCCCAACAACTTCTTCTTCCTCAGCTATGTGCTACAACTGAGTGTAAGTGAGTGTGTGATAAATAGAGAGGCTCACTCTCTATTTATACTAATTCCCGACTTGACAATGACTCCCTAGGGCTGACTTCTCTATAAGAGTCTAATAACCCTAGTGCCTCGAAACTGCGGGGACTTTAACCCTTGAACAATAGGAGGGTTACCCATAATGACTTGACATGACTTGTTTACATTATAGAACCTCCCAATAGGAACATTAGGGTATTACATGACTCAAATACATTATAGACACTTCCTGGAATAAACATCGGGGTAGAAGACATAAGATATACAAGTGAATACATTTCGAATTTACAAATACATCAACACTCCCTCTTAACTAGAAAGGTATTCTTTTGACACAATTTTTAGCACCAGTCTTCTTCTCTGTATCGATTGGATCATCTCATCATCTTCATATTCAAGTTGTCTTCATCTTTAAGTCTTATTCATCTTCAATTCATCATCATCTTCAAGTATTCTTCATCTTCAAGTCACCTTCGTCTTCAAGTCTTCTTCTAAGTCATCTTCTTCTTCAAGTCTTCTTCATCATAGGATCTGGATCATCACAACTGCTAGATCATCACTACTGGATCATCATCACTGTATCATCATCAAATCTGGATCACCATCAAGTATGGATCATCATCACATCTAGATTATCACTTGATCTATATCATCATCATCGGTGCTATCTCAGAATGGTGCTATCTTTGGATTCTTCTCATCACAGGAAGTTCTATAGAGCCAACCCTTTTTCATGCTGGTTGTAGGCCTACCCTTCATGTAGGTATTCATCAACGCTTATATCTGACCCTAAGTCAAAATGGCTCGCCCATCTCTTACATCTGACCTCATCTTGTTAGAAAGTCACGCCAAGCACTCACATGTGACCTCATCTTGTTAGAAAGGCCCAGCACTCACATCTGACCATGTGTAAACACATCGTGCCAGAATGGCTCAGCACTTATATCTAACCTCATCTTGTCAGAAAGGCTCTGCACTTACATCCAACTTGATCTTGTCAGAAAGGATTTGCACTTACATCCAACCTCATCTTGTCAGAAAGGCTCTACACTTACATTTGACCATGTCTGAAAACATCGCATCGAAAGGGCTCTCAATCCCAGACTGAGGATTCCTAGTAACTGACCAAGTTCCTCGATTCTCCCAGAGAATGGCATCAGCCCTTATATCTGATCAAGTGCGAACACATCCCTCAATCACATGAGAATGGCCATGTACTCACATCTGATCATGTAAGACTACATCCTACAGTCATATCAGAATGGCCTTGAGTCCCAGACTGAGTATTCCTCGTAACTGACTAGGTGCCTCCATTCCAAGAATGGCATTCAGCACTTATATCTGATCATGTAGGAACCAATCCTATAGTCACATCAGAATGGATCAGCACTCCCATATAACATGGAAGGAACCAAATACTCTCACCATGACAGAATGGCTTAGCTCTTACATCTAACCATGGAAGGAACCTAATCCTCTCACCATGTTAGAATGGCTTAGCCCTTACATCTTACCATGGAAGGAACCACGTCCTCTCACCATGCTAGAATGGCTCAGCCCTTACATCTAACCATGGAAGGAACTTAATCCTTTCACCATGTCAGAATGGCTCTAGGTCTCATCATTTCCCTTTGGAGGGAACCTTGATCTGGAGAACACCAAGCTTCTCCCTAAAATACTCAAACTTCACTCTGGCCAATGGATTCATCAACACATCAGCTATCTGTTCATCCTTCGCAACATACTGGAGCTTCACTGCACCTTTATACACCATATCCCTGATATAGTGATACTTGATCTCGATATACTTTGACTTGTCATGGAACACTGGGTTCTCTAACAACTTCACACAACTCTGTTTGTCGCAATATATACAAGTAGCATCCAACAGGAGATCAAATAAATGAGACAATAACTTTCTCATCCACACTTCCTCACAACTAGTTGAACAATCTGTGACATATTTTGCTTCAGCTGTACTCAATGCCACACAAGACTGCTTCCTGCTAAACCAAGAGATCACACCTGACCCATACTGAAGTAGCATCCTGAAGTACTCTTCCTATCGATGGCACTGCCTCCCCAATATCAATCAACAAAACCCTCTAGTTTAATCTTGTAATTTTCCTGGTACTTGAGCCCATAATCAACTGTACCCTTCAGGTACCTCAGAATATGATTTGTAGCAATCAAGTAAACATGTATCGGATCTATGAGGAATTTGCTCAAGGTGTTCACAACAAAGCAAATATCTAGTCTCGTGTTCGTCATGTACATCAAGGACACAATCATCTGAAGATACATTGTAGCATCAACCACTTATGATGAAGCATCACTCAATAGCTTTAGGTTCGATGCCATAGGTGTGGTTATGGCCTTTGTTGGGTATGCAAGTTAATTACAGCTAACATAAAGAGTGTTCAATATTTATTGTCAACCCAGGAAAGTCTTTTATTTCAAGGATAAAATGCACTATATATGCTTAAACACTAAGTTGTCGTAAGTAAACAATCCTATTCTCTACTCCGCTACGCTCATCCCAAGGATCCACTTAATCTAGTTTACTCTCTAAAGAATACAGTCACAATTACCTTTTACTGTTCTGATCTAGAATTGAAAGATTCAAGAAATCACATCTAGATTACTTTTGCAGACAATGAAATCTTGTTACCAAAACCTCTAATGATTCACCCAACTCTCTTGATCTAATTATTCTAGAAATCCAGAAAACATGAATTGAGTTAAGCTATTCTAGAAATTCAAAGTATAGGAATGAAATTCTGCAATTATAAAGCGAAAAGACAAACTGCGAGAATCTATAGAAACAATAATTGGAAGATCTAAGGATGAGGAAGCTGTTATAGCTACCAAGCAATTGCATAAGGAACGATTACCTATACAGTCGACTGTCACACCATACCACTGTAGCTTTCCAAGAAATGTAATTAATAATACACTGTAAATCCACAACTATTGCAGCTTACTATGAGAAAAGTAAATTATCACAACATCACACGACAGAATAATTAAAATTCCTAATTTAACTCAGCAATCTCTGTGGGAAGGCGGGCCCATCCTTCACATAGAGATGCTGGAAGTAATGCACGTTAAAGCACTGAGATATGAAGTAACTCCTTGTATTAAAAAGGGCAGATAAATCGCACAACCTTAGTTGCAACTAATACAATAATTTGGTTAAGGGTTCAACCCCTGGCTCAGAATAGTTCCCCATATTTATACAATGTCAATCATAACATCCTATCCCTATTATTGGGCAGCCATGAAGATCTCTGATCTTCAGGAAGCCTTAATTATAACAACTATTACAGTCGTGGCAGGATGAGAGTAGGCTAGGGAAACTGTTTATTGACCTAGAAATAATGATGATCCTATTCGATTGAGAAGATATCCCGCATTTCACAACTATTTTCAAGCAGTAGCACACTGTTACCTTCCAAATCTATTGCATTTTGTTGCAGATACCCTTGTACAGCTTTGCATGGAATAATACATTGGGACTTTGTTCTTTCAGAAATGGTAGGATGGGTGGTGATCAGCTTAAGAAATGAATGTTCATCCCACTACACCTGCATTCTCTATATCTCAAAATACCTTTATAAACCATCATATGTTAGCATATTTGAAGACATAGAGCCTTGATTACCACAATCCTAAGCATTAATAAAATAAGACAATAAATAACCATACCTTTGTGACTTGAGGGGTAGAGTGAGGGAAAAACATTTGTTTAGCATGTGCAATAAGGTAGGATAAGGCAAAAAGAGGTGGATAAGGATGGTCAAAAAGGGGCCATTTCTTGGCCCAACAGCCTTGTAGTCCATCATCCCCAATCTCTTCAGAATCTCTACTGCATACTTCCCTTGTCCAAGGAATATTCCATCTGCATTCTGCCACCCCTCCATGCCTAAGAAATAGTGCATCATACCCAGGTCTTTCATTTCAAACTCGACAGAAATTTTCCTCTTCATATCCGCAATCAACCCATCCATACCTGTTACAAACAGATCATCCACATATAGTAGGAGTATCACTGGGTTTCCATATTCAACATTGTAGTAAAGGTTGGAATCTGCTTTACTCTTGGTAAAGCCCAAAATAGATAGGAAGCCATCAATTCTACCATACCATGTCCTGGGTGCTTGTTTCAAACCGTATAGGGGTTTATTCCATCTACACACATGAGACTCCCTGTCATGTGTCTCAAAACCGAGTGGATGCTACACATACACTTCCTATTCTACTACACCATTCAAGAAAGCAGTCTTGACATCCATATGGTGTATCTTCCATTTCATCACTACAGCCAGAGCAAGTACTGATCTGATGCAAGGGTATCTAGCTACAGGTGCAAAATTTTCTTCATAATCTATACCTTCTTTCTGGGAGAAACCACGAGCCACAAATCTTACTTTATATTTCTCTATGCTGCCATCTACAGCATGATTGATCTTGTAGATCCATTTGGAAGTTACAATGGACTTCCCTTTTGGTCTTGGGACAACATCCCAAACTTCATTCTTCATGATCAATTGATACTCTTCAATCATAGCATCCTTCCATTCTTTCCGTTTTGTTGCTTCTTCATAGTTGGAAGGTTCTCTATCAATAATGTCACATAGCAATGCTACATAACTCGAGTAGGACCTAGTTCTCTTTCTTCCTCTGTGTGTTTCTTCTGAAGCTCCATATCTTTCTGCACCTTGGATAATTTCACGTACCCAAGCAGGTTTCCTCTTATNGTTCTTCTAATTTTCGATCTTCTTCTTGAATTTCTTCGCTCATGGTTGTATCATGAATTCTGAGTGCTCTTGTTTCTTCAGGTTCTTCAACCGGTCTCTTCCTAGATTTTACGTAGGCTCAATCTTTGTCAAATGTTACATCTCTACTGATTTCAATCTTCTTGAACCCTGGGAAGTATATTCTGTAAGCCTTTGAGCTTTCAGAGTATCCCACAAATATACCCTTTTTTCCTGAAGGATCTAACTTCGTCCTCTTTTGTTTCGAAATGTGTATGTATATAGGACAACCGAATATTCTGAGATGGATGACTTCTGGTTTCTTTCCAGAGAAGACTTCTTCAAGTGTCTTGTTCTCGAGTACTCTATGTTGAGTACGGTTCTATACATACACCGTTGTTCTGGAATCTTCTGCCCATAGATGCATGGGAAGATCTTCATCATGAAGCATGGCCCTTGCTACTTCCATGATCATTCTATTCTTTCTTTCTGCAATCTCATTCTATTGTAGATTATATGGAGTGGATAACTCCCTCTTAATCCCTGATTCTTTGCATAGCTCTTTGAATTTATTTGATGTGAATTCTCTGCCATTATCTGATCGAAAGGTCTTGATCTTCTTTTCTGTGTGATTCTCGATCAAGGCTTTGAATTCCTTGAACTTGCTGAATACTTCATGTTTGTTCTTCGTAAAGGATATTCATGCCTTTCTTAGAAAAATCATCAATAAAAGAAACATAGTATACATACCCGCTTAGTGAACTGGATGACATTGGACTGCATATATCGGAGTGGATGATTTCCAAGATTCCTTTTGCCTTGTTCTCGCTACTTGGAAATGTCTTCTTTGTGTTCTTCCCTTTCGCACATCCTTTGCATACACCTTCATGTTTTCTTTGCATTTCTGGGAGACCTTCAATAACTTTAATTGCAAGTGGTAGTGCTCTATAATGCACATGTGCAAGCCTTCTATGCCAAAGCTCATTTGGTTCTATTAAGTCATGAACCAAAGCTTGTTCTGGTTGGCCCTTCAATTTGTATAGTCCTCCTTTTTGTTCCCCAATCACTACTGCATCATCAAAAGACTTTCCCTTTGGCCACATGTGGACTTGGCCATCTACAAATGCAACCCTCATTCCTTTTGCATCCAATGTAGATATGGAGAGGAGGTTCTTCTTTAGTTCAGGTACAAAAAATACATCTTTCATCTTGATAGACTTTCCAGAGTCTACCTTGTATGAAGATTCACCACTACCTTTTATTGGATACTGGTAGTCATCTTCGAGTTTCACCTTGTGAGGTGATTCATGTTCAGATAGTTCTACAAAGGATTCCTTGAATCCTGTCATATGTTTGGAAGCACCACTATCTATAAGCCAATCATTGCTACCATGTGTGATAGTTCCCATGAGATCAGACATCAGAACATATTCTTCATCACTTGAAGAATCATCACTGTCTTGTATGTTTCTCTTTCTCGAAGGTTCATCATCCTCTGTAGCATGAACATGATGTCTTCTCTTGTTTAGATTCTTCTTGTGAGAGCTACTTTTGTTTCTAGGACAATCTCTAGCAAAGTGTCCTCTTTCATCACATGTATAACAAATGAATTTAGACTTATCTCTAGGATTTCTAAATTTATTCCTTTGATGAGAGTACTTGCCTCTGTGGTGGCTAGATCTAGTTTTCTTGGATTGTGCTGTGAGAGCTTGATCTTCACTTCCCATATTTTCTTCTCGAGCTTATATCCGAGATTCTTCTTAAGAGCATTCTTCCCATAGTCTGTTGAACTTGACTAACTTCTTTTTGGCACAGATCCCTTGAATCAAAGAGTCCCATGTCCTAGGGAGACCATTCAAGGTGGTCATTACAGTCTCTTTATTCTCCACTTCTTCATCTACTGCTTCAAGTTGTTCTTTGATCTAGGAGACCCTTGTGAAGTATGACTGTATAGTCTCTGCATTCTGGATCTTTACATTCTTCAATTGGTTCCTCAAGGTCATCTTTCGGTTTATGTTCTTTCCTTCAAACAATTTGGTTAGGGCATCAAACATAGCTGTAGGTGTCTTTAGGGAGGACACCTATGGTATGAGGTGATCCTTGATTGAATCATCAATAATCCTCTTAGCCATAACCAAATTATTCTTGTGTAAGGCATTACCCTCATCTCCCTCTAGAACTGGAATCACCTCATTGATGTAGGAGTCCAACTCATTTTCTTCCTAGACGAGAGAGATTCTATACTTCTCGGCTCGGAAGTTATCAGCTCCCTCAAGATTTTCATCAAGCTTGGTATGATGAGACATCTTAACTAAGAACTCAAATGGAAATACAAAATATTTAGATCTTAGTAGGTTAATATGTCGGATCTAGATTTGGAGCTGAATTTCTACATTGCTGGTTCAGGAGCAGATTAGGGTTTGAATTTCTCAGAGTTCTGTCCAATCAAATGCTTTGATCTTGATCTCTAAAATTCAATTTTGAGGAGGAGATCAATCCATACCTAGGCTCACTCAAAAATTCCACTTCTACGGAAAGCCCTAGTTTTCGGCACTAGTGTCGGGTCAAAAACTGAAAATGTTCATAATCCGATTCTGCTTCGATAGAAAGATGCACCCTGCAGAGGAGAGTTAGTCCAACCTTATTTTGCTGTAGGAATCCCTAGTTCTTGTACCTGCATAGTGTCTTCTTCTTAGGTTATCTCTAATACCATGTTAGATTTTTATCATTTAAGCTAGCATTAACTTAGGATCTTAACTAAGAGAATAACAAGCACAACAATCAAACACATAAGACAATGAACAAAAAAAATTTCCTTGGGGAAACCATAAAGGAGAAAACCCCCCAACTTCCTCGGAGATAGAATTGGAACCAAATATCAAAGCTCAAAAATAGTAAGATGATATCCCAACAACAATAGCCCCTTTCTTTCTAGCCCCAGCAACTTCTTCTTCCTCAGCTATGCGCTACAACTGAGTGTGAGCGAGTGTGTGATAAATAGAGAGTCTCACTCTCTATTTATATTAATTCTTGACTTGACAATGACTCACTAGGTCCGACTTCTCTAGCAGAGTCTAATAACCCTAGTGCCTCGGAACTGCAGGGACTTTAACCCTTGAACAATAGGAGGGTTACCCACAATGACTTGACATGACTTGTTTAGATTATAGAACCTCCTAATAGGAACGTCATGGTATGACATGACTCAAATACATTATAGACACCTCCCGGAATAAACATTGGGCTAAAAGACATAAGATATACAAGTGAATGCACTCCAAAGTTACAAATACATCAACAAGAAACATTTTCCACAGGGTAATCCAAAGCCAAAATAGATAGAATGGTTTTGGCCATAACTAAAGAAGACTCTTTCAATGGGTCCATGGTACTCACGAAGAAGTCCACAGCCACAAGCTCATAGGGATCACCTGGTCTCTCGTACCTTATCCAATCCAACACAAACAAAACAAAGTTAGCATATGGGGATTCATTTTTATGGTATAATTCCAATAAATTTCTTAAATAGGGATCATGCATCATACCTTAAATATAATCTGTCTATGATTTTTTCACGATTGATCGGATTTCACATGGGAAATTGATCAAGAATGCAGGAGACAATGAACTAGATCTCACAAATAACTGAGGTTATCCACAACTCATATGCACTCTCGACAAGATTCAGTACTAGGTAGTTGAAGAATAACCCCAAAATGATGAGTCGCATGATAATAACGATCTTGTATGGTTGGATTTTGGTTTTTGGAATGGGAATTATACACAATAGAGGTTTCCCGGCCTCAACCATCCTACAAAACGAAGGATGAAACTTCTCCTCAGCTTAGCTTTTTATCCTTCTCGATCTGATACAATAAATATCTACAAAAATCAATCAAAATAACACAATTTTTATACATACATTGCTTCATCCACCTCTTGATCTTTATTCTTCTGTAGGATTTCTTATTTTCCTATTTTTCTACCGACAATTTTTTTCTTATTCTTTTTTGTCTTCCAATTATTCACTCTCTCCTTCCACGCCACGCCTTTATTGTTGGTATCCTTTCCTTCAGCATTATTAATCTCATTGTATGCATATGGAAAGAATTTAGACAATTTGGGATAGATATCATGTGTTCAGTTTAAAATAAAAAGTGAACATATATTCAAAATTAAAATAATGGTTGATTTATATACAAAAACACAACTTCTCAAACAAAACAGAAATTTTCCGGCAAAATGATTTACCATTATATGCATAATAACGACTATTTTCCTCTCCCTGTAAGTATTTACAACAAATTTAAATTAAAATCATTTAGTTCAAGTCTCATTTGAAAAAACATAATTAAATTGGAAAAACCCGAGTTCTTAAGATTTCAGAGTGATTGCAATATTTCTCAATAAACCAAGTTGCTAAAGATTCAAAGTGATTGCAATAATTTCTCAATAAACCAAGTTCTTAAGATTTTGGAGTGATTGCAATAATTTATCAATAAACCAAGTTCTTAATATTTCAAAGTGATTGTAATATTTCTCAATAATTGTAATCATTTCTCTACAAACCAAGTTCTTAAGCTTTAAGAGTGATTGTAATAATTTCTCAATGAATGTTTTTTATAAATGGAGAAACATAATTTCATAATGAAAATTTTTTGAATGACCCTCGCTTATTCAAAATAATGTTGTATTCAATTGTCAAGCTACTGTTTAAAGAATCAAACAACCCACATTGACACCAAATTCACCAATGGAGCAAGAGATTATTATTATTTTGTTGTTGATTAAAATTGATTTTGGATGAACATACTCTCAATTGAACTAAATCCAATTGCAAAAGAAAAAAATTGAATTTAAGTCCATCTTGTAATTTTTGGTATCGATATGTACATTTAATAACTCAGCAAGATCCATAGAAAATGTGAAGATCAACAACATACAAAAAATACTCACATAGTAATTTTATTCTACTCTGTCAAAGTTGGGATATCCGTTCTCTTGAACCTCATCAACAAGTCGGCCTGTATTTCATGCCATTATAATTGAGAATAAGAATTAAATTATATTACAGAAACAAAATTGCAGCACAAATTTCTTAAAAGAAAGAGCAAATGTTTTATTGAATGAATATTTTTAAGTATGTATGTTTTCACAGTATTCAGTAATTGTATCTTAGAAATATTAGAATGTTAATGTGTTTGTTTCCTGTGGAGACTTCATTTTCAGATAATTTTTTTTCTTTTTTTTTAAGAAAAGAGAATATCCACCCTCTAAATTTCTAGACAGCAAATCCTTACAGTGACATTCCAAAAAAAAAATGAATCCTTACAATGACATTCCAATTTTTTTCTTTAACAATAATGAATAATTACCTCTGTGGTACTAATACGGAGCCTTGCAATGTAGGAACCACTGAATTCTTTTGTCTCTCTTATACTCATGGAAGGGACAACAAAAAGGAAATCCACATTCATGGTAGGCGACGAAGGGTTCACCCTTTGCATCAAGTCCAATGTTATCCCCGCAAACTTGACAGACCTGAGAATTCATATTCCCGTTGGAAGCCATGATATAGTGCTCCAACCTGTGAATTACTATGATGTTCCTAAATAATAAGACCTAAAATCTGAAGAGTTCTCATTAGTTAGTTCGTATTGATACCATTGCAAGTCTGGTAGTTGGTGCGTGCCCTTTAGCCTTTGTGAGGATACCTATTGAACAGGTTCTTCCTCAAGTTTTCTAATTCTTGAATAGGATCAAGAAACCACTTCTTGAATAGGATTAAGAAGGAAATTCTTGAATAGGAGGAAGAAGTGGAGGCTCGAGAGAAGGAATCCGCAGGAATGTTTCCGAGTGGTGCAAGCGGTGAGACTTGATTCAATGCCACGTTGTCAACACATTGTAGACTTGATTAAATGCATTAGAAGATGATGAAATCTTAGAGATGTTGGCCTATAAAATACACCTTCAGCGTAATTAAATAAGGTAATGTAGATAAATTCAGCTAAGTTAAAGATGAATTAATATTAAGATAACTAAGCCACGTTAGCTAAGATAAGCTAACTAGTTATGGTAGGGAACGCTAATTTAAGATAATTAAAATTTGTTAATCTGTTAGAGATAGTTAAAGAGTTAGTAATGGATAAATCAAGATAACTAAGAGGAATTAGCTAAATTTAAAAGAAAGGTATCTTTGACATCAGTAATTAATTATTACGTAACAAAATTTTATATAAGAGTCAATGAAAAACATTTTGAACACACAAGTTACTTGGAGGGAATGAAATTTTGAGATCAGAAGTCATGTTGATATTTTTCATTGAATAATTTGTTAACCTTATCCCTTTCACTAATGGATTCCTTCCTATATTGAGAGTGGCCTTTCATTGAATTAAATGCACACTAGGAAGAGTGCCAGATGGTTGGGTGGAACGTCAAATTCAAGTCCTCAGTCACCTTGCCTCTTCTATTTAGTTAAGTAACCTATTAATACTAAGCTTTCAATCATTGTCTCCTTGCAAGAATATGTGTTGATCTTTTGTTCAGCTAAATTGTTGTGCATTGTTGTAACTGTTAATATTTTTAATGCATAGATAAGATGTTGTAAGCATTAAAAAAATGTAATATATAATATGAACATGGATTGTGTGAATTTTTACTATGGAATAGACTATATTGGATTATGATGATAAATTAATATGTATACTAACATATTCCTTGAATATAAGATGATTAACAGAGAAAATGATTTATCCCATTTTCTAAAAATAATGCCCAAAAAAATCAACTACATTACATGAATCTTTTGATTTTTTTAATCAATAGCTATTTTTACACAAAATGATGAAGGTAAAGAAGTAGAATACTTCTTCCCTGTGGTTGAAGTTGGAGTAGTAAGTAGTACCTTGTCAATTTTCTTTCCTCGTAGTCCTATCCATGAACAAGCAAATTTTTTGGAACTAGGAATTATTAACCCAACCAACTAGAAACATCCTACTAGCGAGAGGAAACCCATCATCTTCATTCACACAACTCTGATAACACCTATACCAATGATGCATTCAACTTTCAATCATCCCAAATCCTTCCTTTACACAATCAGTCCTCAAATACCATAATTATTTTTTCCAAGATCCCTCCAATCTCGATCTCCCCCAAAAGAAGAAGAACCCCCTATCTATCTTCCTCATCTCCTCAAATATTCCCCTTTTACTTCTTCCACCCATATCCTTCATAGTCCCATACCTTCCATATATCTTATCCATCTTCATCCTTAACTCTCTTGACCATTCCATCACTTTTCAAATTAATGTCATTGCTTCAGTTTTGACTCGAGAAGACAAATATCATAAAATATATTTTAGGTGTAATTATCAATTTTCCTAAGTATCAAGTACATGACACGCTTATACTATTCACCACATAAATACACATAGCAAGATGAAATATTAAATAAATAACTTGGTAAGTAGTAAGGTGTACATCTAATCATGATGACATATTAATTAATTAAACTTCATAATACTAATGACTGCACCTAATGACTAACCATTTAACGAATTAACATTCCTAACCTACTTCCAGCTTGCATTTGTATCCATTCCTCTACTTGAATATCCTAGTGTGTCATCTATATTGACCAAACCCTGGATATAACATGTAAGTAGAAGCATTGAGTAAATCGATCTAGCATCCTCAGTAGTAAGTTGATAGTCACCATCTCACAACTCGGGGAGTGTGACTGATCACTTCCCTCCCACGACTCTGGGTATCATATGACACATGGTAGGAAATACCTCCTCCAACCCTAATAACACTAGGGTCAACACCTTATCAAAATCACACTGTTATAGTATTGTGGTTATCAGAGTTGTGTCATAGAATAACCAATTTGGGAAACCTGTATGCCTCGATAAACCTACACTAACTCAAACCAAATCACAAGTATATAGGTATCAGATAGCTCATATAATATGAAGGTTAGTCTTACTAAATACATGCATCTATACATAACATTCTTTCATTATTTCCCAATCAATAATAAATCAATCAATCACAAGTTCAAGTAAACAATTTAATATTGCAGTGACTTCTAATTTTTCATTAAAAAACAACATTGTTCCTTTATAGGTTCTCGGGTATTCAAAAGTGATTATTAGTTGGATTGCTAGTAATTATTCCTTACAAGTGGTAGTCTTGGAACATTGATGTTCAAGATCAAAAGTTTACAATCTTCTTCCAATCTTCGTCGGATTCCATAGTGGAGTGAATCATTGCATATTTTACACAGATGAAGGAGAGGTCGTTGATTGTCCGACAGATATGGAGTGCCATTTGACGTCCAATTTCCGAAAACTGGGTGTAAAAAATACAACGAGTGTATTTATTTGTCATAATTGACATGAAATTCCATCGGCGTTTTAAAAGAAACAAAATTCTCTAATTACCAACATCGATATTTCTAAAACGAGACATCTAGGCCATCAGAATTTGTGGACAAATTCACTTGTGTCAGGAAGAAAAAAATCAATTGAATGCATCCATGCTACAGATTTTGAAAGAAATCCAAAGGCAGATAAACTATGGCCATCGGAAAACAAATCTAGAAGGGAGTAGGAGTAGCTCAAGGAGAAATTCCTGCAAGAGGTCCAATAGCTCAAGAAGAGTTTCTAGAGATAGAACATATACTCCAGAAACATCTTCTAGTTGATCATATATCTTTGAAGATTCCATTGAGGGTTAAATCTCTTCATCTCACAGGAGTAATAGGAAGAGGATTTACAAGAACAATTCACACAGGGAATTTAAGAAGGAAAATCCTCCTACATTTGATGGTGAGGTAAAATCTGGTCAAGAAGATGAAGCTTGACTTCTTTGGATGAGAATGTATTTGCAAGTCCAAGACTACTATGTAAATCTGAAGGAAAGGATAGCCATTTTAAATTTCAATAGAAGAGCATATATATGGTGGGAGAACCTTAGTCAAGTGAAGAAGATCAATGGAAGAAATATTGTGTGGAAGCAATTCAAGAAATATTTCAACCAGAAGTACCTCTCTCATAGGTACTATGATGACAATATTAAAGAGTTCCATGAGCTGAAATTGGGACAACTGAACATGGAAGAATATGCAAACAAATTCTTGGAACTGCTAAGGTATGTTAGGTATATTTGAGATGATAGGGTGAAAATTCAGCGTTTTCTAAGTTGGACACCTCAGTCATATAAAGATAGAATTAAATTTGATGAACCTTGAACTCTAGAAGAGGCAATAAGGAAGGCCAAGTATTGCTATGCTAAAACAAAAAAACCATGATTTCCATAAGGGTGAATCCGCGGACCTGGGTAACACTTTTTGGCAAGTGCATTTTGGCAAAAACAGAAAAAAGCACCTCGGTCGAGGGCTTGTTAAACCCTCGACCGAGGTATTAATATCTCGACCGAGGTTTTATCAAGCCCTCAACCGAGGTTTTGTTCAGCCCTCGGTCGAGGTATTTATTAACCCTCGGTCGAGGTATTAAAACCTCGACTGAGGGTTAATAAATACCTCAACCGAGGTATTAACTCGGTCGAGGTATGGACCTCGGTCGAGGTACATACCTCGACTGAGGTGTCTCTGTCAAAAAAATTATAAAAAGAGGTCGCGGGGGCCTCGGCCGTAATTTTGCCAAATTTCACTGTCACAGGTTGACCGAGAAACAACCCGGAACAGCGACGTAAGGATTGGCACCCCGAAGCAACCCAACCTTGTCACGATGGCATCGGAACCAAGAGGTAACACATTAAATAATTGTTTTTCAATTTAAATGGAATTTAAATTTTTTTTTTTTATAAATTTATAAAATTTGTTTTAAAATTTGGTAAATGTATGTTTTTTATAATTTT
>LPNX010598270.1:0-11662 GCA_001517045.1 Pseudotsuga menziesii
GAAGCAAGACTGAAGGCTCTCTGAAGTCCGAACAAGTTATCCCTATCCGGTTCACCAGGCTCACTTGATAGGAAACCACTAAGTACAACTTAGGTGGTAACAGGACCCTATGTTGTCGAAGAGATTCATGCCAAAGAATCAGTCCAACTAAGGACGTTACAAGGAATAGTATTTTGCAAACTCGTTAATGGTGCCCGACTAAAGCGGTACAGAAACTAAACAAGTTCAAAAAAAAAAAGGCATATAATGACCATAACGATTAAACAAAATCTATAAAAATATGAAAAAAAAAATCCAAAAATAAAAATAGAACCAATATCAATAAAAAAGTATGACAGGGAATCAAAACTTCGACAACGGACATCACGCCCATCGACCACTCACATGATCGACATTGACCAATGACCGCGAAAGTCACATCATGCCTTCATGACTACGAGCGCCAAAATCAAATCACCATTAACTCAAAATTAAGTGCTCACGCTGAACCATCATGTCGGCCATTAATACACCCCTTGAAAGAAACATTAAATGCATCAACTATAAATATTGGACTGCAAAAGGATCATTTACAGTATTTCAAACAGAGAGAGCAACTTAGGAACCAAAAACTGAAAGCTGAGAATACCAAGGTAAAGTCGACCAGCAAACCGACAAAATGGCACCTAAACAAACCAGAGCTACAACCAAGTCTAAAGAACTACAAACTATGGAGACACCATCAATAAGGAGACTAAGAAATATCAAGAACACTAAGGTTCAAGAGAGCTCATGGGAGAAACTATGGGCCGAGATCAAAGAATGGGCCTATGTCGACAAAAATCCTATCGCAGCTGCAGAGAAAATAAATCACAGTAGTATTGTGAACTACATAAACACACCGTTTATGGCCAGGTTTGGAGGCACAAAGGAAACATCAGTGAACTTCATCATAAGATGATACCACAATGGTATATTTTACTTCGACAGACCAGTCGAAATCTCCGGTGAAGTAATCTATAAATTGACTGGTTTATCAAACCGAGGTGACCCAGTACCAGTCAGCATAAAAGAACGGCTGGTAGAGGAAATAACTAGATCATCATCGGGAAAGAACTCCAAATGGCTAATGATTAGCCAAATACAAGACCGAATGCCACAAATTGTGGCTAAAATCATAGCCACTAGGATTACACCCATTGGTCGAGGAAGCTACCTAAAACTCGATATGTTGGAGGCAGTGGATACCATTGATGACACAGGGAAAGTCTACATATGGGTTGAGTACGTCGTTGACATGCTCAAAGGCATCTGTGAAAAATGCCAGGAGTTGGGAGGGATTATAAGGTTCCCATCCGTTATTATATAAATAGTCATGTATTACTTGTGTCCTGTCGGGGACAAGAAGTTTCAAGAACCCATGAAATTCCATATGTGGAGATTCAAACCGTTTTCCCAAACTGGAACAATGAAGGAACTAGCAAAAGGTAAAGTGTTGTTGGAAAACTGGTTCCAACAGCTAAAAATCCAAACGACCAGATGGAGGGTGCCCCAGAACATCCGACGAAGTCTTCCCAAAGCCACCCACATATAGTTGGAACTCGACCATATCATGATGTGATATATGCAGGGTGCCAAGGCAAAAGCAAAGACTCTCAACTACTACCCAACAGTCGAAGAGATATTTCAGGAGCTAGCTCGACAGTTAGGTACAAAACTATCGATACCAGCAAAGGCCAAAGAGATAGACCTATCAATAGAGGAGCCACTAATAAACCAAGAAAAAGAAGAATATTATGAGCTCCGATTACACATCAGCACATTTGTGTTAGAGGAGACACCCGCAGAAGGCACCGATCGAATGCAAATTACAATCAAACCACTGACAGCCCAAAGGGAAGAGACACAGACATAATAGCAGGTAACCAATCCAGCTGAGGAAAGCATCGTCTCGACTCAAGAACAAGGGGGAGAGATAGATACTGAAAACTTCGAGTATGTTATAACCAAAGAAAACATACGCAAACTGTCGAAGGAGATAGCATCCTCGAGGAAAAGGAAAAGAAGCCAGGAGCAGGAGCAGGGGAAAGGAAAATGTAAGATTATCATCGCGGAATTGTTAGAAGATGAAGATGAATTAGCAGCAATGATGGTCGACATCATTGAAGATGCCATTGTGAATAAAATCCCAATGGAAGCACAGTTCCATAAATTTGTCGAAGCTGGAGCACAGCAAGGTCGACAGAAAAAAGAAAAAAAGCACAAATACCTCAATGGCTGAGAATGTTGCTGATCTTGTTTCTACACCCCACCCCCATC
Source organism: Pseudotsuga menziesii (assembly GCA_001517045.1). NCBI lineage: Eukaryota > Viridiplantae > Streptophyta > Pinopsida > Pinales > Pinaceae > Pseudotsuga > Pseudotsuga menziesii. Next base: position 2,299 of record LPNX010598270.1, read on the forward strand.
TCCGACCAAAATAACCCAAGAAATAATTCCAGATCCTCCTTCCATAATCCCAATCGACATATGCAAGAATGCTATGCTAGAAACCTTGAAGGAAAGGTTCGATCGAGATAGAGACTTCTAGGTGTACATAGAAAAATGGCCTGAGTTACTCACCTCGATACAGAAGATCACCACCAAGTTCCCTTTGTTCGAAGCTGGTGGATCTAGACTACCCACTCCTCAACCTAGCCAAGTACCCGATAAGCCGAGGAATGTTGCAATTTTGAGTTCAACATTTCAAAGAAACCCCAACAAGCAAGCTGAATTTGTCACAAGTCAGACTACATCCCTCATTCCAACTGACCTCGAGCCCCTCCCACCAGCTATTATCAACCCAAATGGCACTTCTCCATCCGAGTGCCGACACTTTATATGTCGGCGCACAAAAGGACATTTATGGATTGAAGGTTGCCTAAAACACTATAGATGGGCATGACATGAGATGCATTCACTATCCACCTAGTTTTCCATTTTCACCTTTTTACATGTTGATTGTTGTACGCGACTCTTTCCACAGCAACTCGTGTACATACGCAACTATTTCCTTAGCATATTGCATATTGTACGCGGGTATTATCATTGCAAACTGCGTATAGATTTGTACGCGGGTTTCCCTTATAGAAACTCGCGTGTCATACGTGGGTTGCTAGTATCAATACTCACATACGCCTCCATTCGAAATTAAAAATAATAAACACGATTAACGAATATTTGTTAAGACTTAAACATTAACTATCTTAACTATATCAACCTCCTCAACCTTTGAAACTGCTCTATTTTCCTATGTATAAATAGAGGCCTTGGGGAGGGCATTGATCAATCATACTTGGAGAGCAAAGTTATGCTGGTGATATATCTTCAGAAGTCTTTGGAGCAGCAGAACTCATAATCCTTTGGTTGCAAAGGAGTCCTTATTTCAGACATTGGGTTGTACACTTATCTCATTCAATATTGTTAATAAAGAGAATCCTTATTCCAAATGCATGTTGAATATCTTTCATGTATCATGGTTTGATGAATATTTATGATTAAGCACTCTATATATTGTTTATCTAACTTGTCATATATACATGTATAATATTTTATTTGGAGGATTTTCTCTTTGCAGGTGAAGGAGGTGCATCCCTGAAAGCTTTGGAGAGGACCAGAGCGGGAGAAGACAAAGCTTGGATCAACCATCGTTAATCAGGTGAGTCCATCATATCTTCCTATTTCCTTTCTATAATTTAAAGCTGATTGTCTACAAGTTTTAACAGTATGTTGGTAACCCCAAACCCTTAGTTATAAGGGTGTTTATTCTTGAACAATAGAACTGGTGACTCCGCTGGGGAGCCTAGACTGCTGTGGGTTATTTCTGTTTACCATTTCCCAGTCTTTGCCTTCATTGTGTGTGCGCTATTTCTGTCTTGGTTCATGCTCAGGGTAGTGTTTGGAGACCTTGAAATTTTTTCTTTTTATTGGTAAATTTTGTACCTGTACATAGGTTTCTCTTGCATGCAGTCATGTATAGAGGCCTACATATGCAGGTTTCTCTCTAGGACAGTCGCGTATAGTACACGGGTTCCCATATACACAGTCGCATACAAGCCTTAGCATTTGAATTTTTGGGTTAGGGTTTTCTTGTCCCTGTCCCTTTATAAAATTTGTTTGTTGGTTGGTCTTCCTTATGAGCATTAGACTATCAGTTTGATTACCTTATTGGCCACACCTTGTGCCTTCTTGTAAAGCCCTTGAGTTCTTTTTGTTTGGATTGTCTTTTGTTAGCAACTTGAAGTGGATTTGCCTATTTGGGTTATAGGTTCAAGTGTTGGTTGTTCGAATCAGTGATCAGGGTTTTGGACACTGTATTTCCTTTCTATCTTCGAATAGTGATTGGTTTTTCACTTTCCTTTCTGTGATCTCGGTGATTTCTTGTCATTGTGCCTGCCCAATCTAGGGTTCCAATTCTTCCTTAGTTGGTTGATTCATGGTCTTATTAATCTATTTTACTTCACTTTGCTTACTTTATACAGTTAGTTTATCCAAGCATGCTCAAGTTTTTGTGCATTTAGGTGCATAGTAGTCTTTGAGCATTTTTAAAAAGTGAAAAGAAAACATTTAGAAACTTTTGCATTTGATTTGCATATAGTAGTTTTGTTTTCAGTTTTTAAAGACAATCTCGAAAATTACAAAAAATATAGTCTTAGTTTTCTTTTGCATTTATAAAAGAAAAATAAAAACACATGTTTGCTTTGTATGCATGTAGATTAGTTTATTAGTCTAGATTGCATGGCATATCATTGTTTTTGAAAAAATAAAAAGAATGTGTTATGTTGTGGCTTGTAAGTTTCTTCTTGGAAAAGAAAGAGAATAGTTTGATTTTTGCATTTCATTTCTCTTTACTTAGTCATTTTATTTCAACTTTGAGTCAAAACACCACATAAGTTTCACGCCATTTACCCTCTGACTAAAAACAACCCTTAAAATAAATGATATAATTTAAAAATTATTAGTAAGTTTTATTTTATAGGGGAATACACCAACTAGCTTAGGCTAGACTTGTGGGATAGGGAGTTTAAACTCCCCACAAGTGTTTAATTTTAGATGTAGTTGGCCAATCACTAGGTAAACACTTTTCTATGTTTATTGTATCTAGGAAGCTCCTCTCAAACGGGAGTTAAGAACGAGGCCGCATGGAGGCTTGGATTGAGGAGATAACCCTCTGATTCCTTGTTGAAACATAAACCAAGGTTTTTACGCATCTGGGGATTCTGTCCTAGACAGAGTTTCGGGCTCAACTACCCTTCCCATGCGTATGAATCAGTCTTGTGACTGTCCCCATAGACTGTGAATATAGTTAAGGTAGCCTTTAGTCTCTTTGACATCTAGGGTTCATACATAGATAAACCAGAAGGCTATTTCTGGTTCACCTTGGACGGGATTGGAAGGTAACCCTGGTAGAAGGTGTGGGAGGGGGATGGGTGATTCCTCTGCTTGTGCCTAAGAACATCTACAGGGATGCCAAGTAACTTTCTATCAGCTTTCTTTTGGAAAGCATATCTTATACATGTTTGTCTCTTTGGATTTACGAAAATTTTTAGTGAGTTTTGTGTGGTTTTTCTGTACTTAGTCTTCCCTTAGGTGTGTGCTTGGTAATTTTGGTTTCCTGTTGACCTTATACTTTGTCTTATTGTTTGAAACTATGGCTAACACACCTTTGAACACCAACCAAGAGATCCCCATGCTGGTAAATCCTTGTACTATTCCTCTTACATGGAATGTTGGTGTTCCTTTGATGGCCACCTTGAATCTACCTGGATTCACCCTAGGGCTACCGGTGTAGTTATTTTCCACTCCAACTACCCTGAATGCTCCTGATGCTTCTCAAGTAAGCTCCTTATTTCAAGGGCATCAAAAAATTGCTCCCCCTTCACCTGTAGTTAATTCTCCTACTCCTTCTACCTCATGTGGTGAAAGTACTGATACTAGTAACCGACAGTCTAAAAGGAGTAAAAGAAGGAGGAATAGGAAGAAGACACATAAGCAAGGGGGCACCCGTTCAACCTATGCAGGTCATGTTGGACCCAGTCTCTCAGCCTTTGCAATCCATGCTAGGGCAGTATCTCAGCCTCTGTGGTTCATGCTGAAGACAATCCGTCAACCACTGTGAGTCAGGTCGACACTGTTGAAAAGAATAATCATTGAAAACACAAGCCCAAGTTTCCTTGTAAGCTTTGTGAGGGAGACCACCTTACTTATAAATTCCCTTCTATCATGGAGGTACGAAGAGTTTGGTTTCTTGGTCATCCCATTTTTGAACATTCTGAAGCTTTTCAACAACCAACCTCTCTTAGTCAAGTTGGACCCAGTCACCCAACCTCTGTAGTTCAGGCTGGGGGAAAACTCTCAGACTCTGTAGGTCATGCTAAGAGAAAACAGTCATCCACTGCTAGTCATGTTGACACCGTTGAGAAAACTGGTCATTCAAAGTGAAAACTTAAGTTCCATTGTAATCTATGCGAGGGAGATCATCTTACTCACCAGTTCCCTGCTATCACATAGGTGCGAATAGTGTGGTCCAAGACTCAATAATTTTCTTCTCCTGAACAACCTATAGTTTCTCAACAACCTACTCAACCTTTGGTTGATCAAGTGGTCGAACCAATCTCATATTTGGTCGATCACACTCTTCTTTCGAAGAGTGATCCTGATGTGATTGAACCAATGTCATATTTGGTCAATCCCACTCTCCATTTAGAGAGTGACTTTCACGAAGAGGTTGAATCGATTCCATTTTCGATCAATCCCACTCTTCTTTCGAAGAGTGAAGTGTTTTCTAGTCATATTTTCTTCACTGCCATTTCAGAACTTACTGAACAAGGGGGCAATGAACTCATTTCGGATCAACCCCCACCAAGCTCTCATATTGCTTCCTTTGATTGGGATAGACTAGCTAAGTCGTGCCTTCCTTCTGATGAACCTTTCCAGATAAAGGTCAAAGTTGAACCATACATGATTCCTCATTGTATTTTTTGTGAAGGAGCCTCAGTTAGTATATTGTCTGCTTGCGCTTGGCAAGGCATGGGATCTCCCAGCCTTGTGTCAACCTCTAGTCAGTTACTGTCATTTGATAGAAGAACTAGTATAGCCTTTGGAATTATTTCTCAAACACCTGTTACTTTGGGTGGGAAGACAGTCTTAGTTGACTTCATGATGATAGAAGACCCCTTGGACTTCAATATGCTCCTTGGACGTGATTATGTCTATGCCATGCAAGCTGTGGTGTCAACATTTTTTTGTGTGATGTACTTTAATCATGGCGAAGAAATTGTCACTATTGATTATTTGGATTTTCTTGATCCATCTCCTGACCCAACTAGAGAATAGGCCTTTCCTTTATTGATTCCCAGTGTTTCTATAGACACTACCCTGCCACAGGTGAACTATGTGGCCTCATGTACTTCGTGTTCAATTGCTACTGAGAAGCAGCCTCTATTTTCATGCTTACCTTCTCAGGACTTGGTCCCAGCAGTTGACCAGGTAAGTCATCCTCTACAAACTGTGGAGCCTTCTCTCCAGTCTGTCAATCCATTTGAAAGTTTAGATATGTGTCCTATCTCGGATGATCTCCTTCCTTCGGATGAAGTCTTCTTAGAGTATTTGATACAGTATGATCTTCTTTTGGATGTTGGTTCAATTGTGACTAAGTATAACCCTGATTTTCCTAGAAAGCCTGACCTTTCTTCTTATGTTAGTCTTGTTGAGTCTTTTGACTCTTCCTTTGAACAGCAAGTCAGTGACCTTGATGAGTTTGATTTTTCTTATGAATTTTTCAACTCCCATGATACTGAGTTTGTTCCTGCAGACTCTATATACTTTGTTGATTTTTTCTCTCCTTTTGAGGTTGACCTTACTAATTATAAACCCTCGAGCCTTGGTTCTATAGAATCTTCTTCGGTTGATTCTGCCTTGACTTTACCTTTTGTAGAAGATATCAAAGTCGCATGTGTTTCTGCCAAAGTAACCTACATCAGAAATTTTCTTCTGAATATGATTCTGATGTTGTTGTTTCTTAAAGACAGGTTTTTTAGTTGGATTCACAACTGTTTACTAGCCTTTCCTTGTTGTTCAAGTTGTAACTACATTTTCATGTATCTTGCTCACTCTTTTGAGCTTGATGTCGGCTTCCACGCTTTTAGCTCGTTGTATAAGCCCTCATCTTTGTTCTCATCGTCGCTAAGACTTGTATCATTTTTCCTTTGCAACTTGACACCTTTTACCCTGAGGAGACTTTCCCCGAGTGTCCTTAACTTGCTCATTTTCCTTGCATTATGCATAGGTTTGTTCCTTGTGCTTGGAACTAGTTTCGCTTTCCCCTGACACTCGTCTCCTTGCATTTAGAACATTCTTTCTTCTCTCCTTCGAGCTCATTAAAAACAGTAAGGAGGCCATGAGTTGACTTTTTTGGACTCGTTAAAACTTCACGAGAAATATATTGAGTTTCTTTAGGCCCAGTTCTAACTCCTCAAAATAGACTTGACTACTGAGTAAACTTATCCATTCAGGCTCATTAAGAATATGTGAACGGGCATCCACATTAGTGGTAGGTTATCACTTTCTCAGACCATGTGGAATAATACGAGAAAGGAACACTCTATTTTCTTCGGAATTGAGAAGAGTATTCTCAGGCATAGGTTTATCACTTTTCCAAACCTGAGGGATTAAACTTACGAAAAAGTAACCCCCAGTATGAGCTTAGTTATCTCTTTTTTGTGCTCTGGACCTAAACATGAAAAATATTCTGAGTGTACTTTATGTCTTTGTCATGCTCATTAAACCCTAAAGAACAAATCCTAAAGAACAAAGCATCGAGTTTATTGTTGTAAGCCCTATTTTCTCGTAATCAAATGGATCTTTCCAAGTTATCTTTCCTTCCTTCACACTTGTAAAACTCAGGCTATATGCTTCTTTTGAAGGAGCATTGGGTTGGTGGTAATTTAACCTTTTTCGGACCTTCTTGGCTAAATACGAAAAAGGTGCACCTTACTTCTTCGGAAGCTAAGAGAGTTTTTCTTTGGTATGTTTCATACGTTTTTCGGCCTTAGGAGACTTGTTGCCACCTTTCACACACCTGGGTCATGTGGCAGAAATATTCAAGCCACTCGGTGTGTCCTTGGGGGAATGTATCGAGTCAAGGCTGTCACCTTGTTCTTGACTCCTCCGTTTAGGCTCAACTCCTAATGAAGACAAGGGGGGTAGACCCTATTAAGTTACTAAGGATAATTACTTAGTGTGGTGATGTTAAACTAAATGAGTTACTTAGGATTTTGAAATTTAACTATAGACAATCAAAGATGACAAGATACAAAAATGAACACATGAAAGCACAATGCTGAGACACAATATATATATAAAGCAAGAAAATAATCAGTGCCTTAGAATGGAGTCAAAAAATAGAATCAATGTACTTGCATGTTCTTGGAGTGAATGTTTTGCGATTGCCTCTTGGTACGTTTTAAGTTAATTTTGAAGTGTGAGTTGATTAAAATTAGGCGAAGGGGTGGACTCCAGATATACCCGAGAGTACTTGGAGTGTGTCCAAAACTAAAGCTTCACAGCTACCCGCAAGGAATATGTGGGCTGAAATGGAGTCTCTGGGGTTATTATTCATAACGCACCCATTAGGGTGTGACAGAGATCGGCACCCCAAGGTCACTTTTCAGAAGTTCCCGCTTCCTTTGGGTATTTTGCCACCCTGATGGTTTGATCTAGGTGTTGGATTTTCACCTGTTGGTTTGTTAATTTGGGAGAGTGAATCCTAATTATACTAGTCACTCAAGTTCTTTTGATATAGCTTGACTGATCAGATGAACCACATCCAAGTGCAGAGCATACACACCGGAGTCTTGTCAATTTTAGTAAATTTTACAATGGGTGTTCTTGTTTAAAAGAAAACCCTCCAAGAACCTCTTTGGATCCAAGTGGATCTCAACCGGGGAATCAAGGAGGGGTTAATTTTATAATAGCTGAAAAACAAATGATAGAAAATGAAACAGATACACAATTTCATTTTTCTAATTAGTCCTACCACGAATCTCTTTCCCCTTTCAGCTCAATCGGGAAGTCGTGGGGTAAGTATTGAGATTACTTTGAAATATCAAATATGGAATATGAGACTAATAATGAATTAAATTATACTACCCTTCCAATTATATCAATACTATTTTGAAAATAAATGAGCAAAAAGCAACAAAAAAGACACCGACGCAAATCCCCCCAGGGGGGATGGGGAATGGACTCGAAAGAGCCTATTCAAAAATTATTTTTATTAACAGTGGTTACAATATCATAGAAATGATATGATTCCTCTTGATCCTTATATGTATTTAAATCAAGAGCTTACAAAGTGCGAAAATTAAAGGTTTTAGTCAAATGGGAGACCCCTAGGGGGATTTGAACGCTCCTGAGGCCACTTCCGAACAGCAGCTTCCTTTATTTTCTATTAAACCTGATAAAAAACATCAAGAATATCAGACTGAAATATTCCCAAAATCACTTTTAAATTACCTTTGGGTCAGCTCACTTTTAACCAAAAAAGGTAAGCCGAAAACTAGTTAAAAGGGGGAAACAGGAACCAAGGAAAGCAGGCTTTCCTTGGGATCTTGGATTTAATTTTGGGAAGACAATAATATGTGAAATTTTATTGCAGAATATGAAATTTTAACGTATAGCAAACAGAAATCAAATGCATGCAAGCTACAAATTTTCTTTAAAATTACATGCAAAAAAAGGGCGATTTCCCTAAAGCTAGATCTAGAAAGCTTATGAAACCTTTTAAGAGAAAGATGTAGACTATGGGATTTGAGAGGATATATCTATGTTGAAATTACTTTTAAGATGATATATCTAAACAAAATCAAACCTATGAACAAAGTAACTGGGTAAAAGAGTTGATTTTGAGGGAGGAAGAGGAGGAGAGAAATGTTGGTTTCCTTGAAGATCCACAGTGGAGCTTTCAGGTGGAATGTTGAGGGACTATGCCTTTGGAAGGATTTGGAGAGAGTGAAGAAGCAAACTATATCAGCATCCTCTCCAATGTAGGAACCTGCAACTCAGCTAAAATCACAAAAACTTGCCGAAAAACTTGTGAGATCCGATTAGTACATACATAGAGATTCAAAATAACATGCATATAGGATTATAAGACATGCTGAATATAGATCTCTAAAAATGCATCAAAGGAAAGAGATGGCCAATAAACTTACTGAAAAGTACCTTTCCTATCAACATTATAATAAGCTTATTATCAATCTTAACAACGGATCTACAAGCAATTTAGCAAATCATGGACACAAATACAGGTTACCTCAGTAAAACAATGGCAATGATCATCCACACATGCAATGGCACAACACCGTATTGCCTCCAAAGATTCTCTTTATTTCAAATTAACAATACAATAGTACAATAGCAATAGCACCTCAATCCCAGTTCTAACTAGCTTGGAAGAGGGAGGTATGCCTGGATATATACAGAATACAGGACATCCATCCTAGGGGGGGGGAAATTCCCCATGGACTCGGATGAAATCATCTGATGGAGAGTCCATCAATGCAGAACCGAAGCTGAACTAAGCCTACTTGTCAACCGAGGGCTTGATTGAGTTGACACATCAACCCATACAACGACACATCAGTCCACAGAGAATCCAGGAGAGTCCACACATGTGGAGGAGAGAGAGAGGGCACAATTCCCCATGAAGACAGCTGAAGATCAACTCTGGATCTGATTTGATCACCTCCTTCAGTTAAGGATTTGTCAGATCCAGTCAATCTACTTCAGATCT
>LPNX010598270.1:11973-23537 GCA_001517045.1 Pseudotsuga menziesii
CACCAAGGGAAAAAATACCCTGGGCTGATTGAATTGACAAATGAATTCTAAGAGACCGAGTCTTTTATAGACACTATCATGCTAGAACATTTATTACAATTCCCCCATGGGGTATGAACATGTGATATAGTACAATAAGCACTTCCCAGAAGTACTTCCAAAGGTCTTCTGAAGTCCGAACAAGTTAACCCTGTCCGGTTCACCAGGCTCACTTAATAAAAAAACACTAAGTATAACTTAGGTGGTAACATTCTGGCTCCATCTAGGGACACATTCTCTGACTGATATTCTGTTTAAAGGAGAGGATGTGAGAACTCTAGAATCTCTGGTGAGTTTGTCAGTAACATGTATACATAAGAAAAAATTAACTATAAAAGCAAACTAATGTACATAATTAATCTATAATGTGTAAAAAAGGAATATTTTACAAAAACTAATATACAAAGGAAAATTTTCAGCATGGTACAAAATAACTATAATACAACAACATCTATGATACAATAATATGATATATAAAATTTAGAAATACATGTAGGGCAAGGTTTAGAAATTGGCCTTGAAACCACCGATGCCAATAAAGGCATCAAACTGTCTCGGCGAAAAACAACTTGAGGAGGAAACCATTCACTGGAAATCTTAAGCTTTCTCCCTCTAGGTCATTTAGATAGAAGGAGTTCGTTCCTGCTATTTCATCGATGATGTATGGTCCCAACCACAAATTGTTGAGATTTCCATGTTTCCCAGGTTTTTCCCGTTGTTTGTCCCAACGTAAAACCGTGTCACCTACTTGGAAGGACCCTGGCCGGGTAGACTTATCAATGGCTCTCTTGACCTTGTCTAAATTTCTGATACTCTGGTCAAGAGAGTTTCTTCTGCTCTCATCTAGCTTGATCAACTGGTTTATTCTATTCTGGATGGCCTCTTGATCTGAGCTGAAGGTCTGGAGAAGCTGATAAACTGGAAGCTTTAGATGGATTGGTAAGGTGACATTAAGGCTATAGACTAGTTCGAAAGGGCTCCTCCCGGTTGAACTTTTCTTAGTGATCCTGTCGGCCCATAATGCTAATTTGATCTTACTGTCCCAAGCCTTCTTATTGTCGCCCACAATTTTCTTGATTATGGTCATTAAGTTCTTGTTACTTGATTCTACTAGACCATTTCCTTGGGGATAGTAATTGGATGAGTGAGATAGGATTATGCCATACTTGAAACAGAAAGATGACATCTCGAAAGAAACAAAGCATGGGACATTATCCATGATTATTCTAGTTGGCACACCGAATCTTGTGATAATATTATCTTCTAAGAAATCCATGACTATAGCATCGGTTTCCTTCTTGGTGGGTATCGCCTCTACCCACTTGGTAAACAATCAGTGACAGTAAGAATCCAAGAGTGACCGTTGCTCGAGTTATCTTTGAACTTACCGATGAAGTCAAGCCCCCACTGCTGGAAAGGGGCTTGGACTACTATTGGATTTAGAGGCAAGGCTACCATTTGCTACTTTCCGGTGAATAACTGACACTAAGGGAAAACTATGATAGCCTTGTGCACATCTGAAAATAGGTTTGGCCAATAGTAGCCTGCTCTAAGGATTTTGTGGGAGGTTGTTTTTGCTGCAAAATGTCCACCACAAAATCTTGAATGGAACTCAACCATGAGTTTCTTGGACTCAGGTTCATCAACACATCTAAGTATTAAACCATCGGGGTTTCTCCAACCCAAACCATCTTTTTTCAAACAATACTTAGTTGCCTTTAACCTTAATGCTCTTCTTTTATGGCCAAGTAAGTGATCGGGGCATGTAAGGTTGCAGAGGAAAAATATAATGTCGGTGTACTAGGGGTGCTGCTCTAATCTTTGAAGCTCGTCTGATACACTTTGCTCTAAATTGCTGCTCTGGTAGATTATTCCTAAGGCCTTTTCATTTCCCTGGGTCAACATCTTTGCAAGACCCTGTCCCTTAATTAATTTAGTAGGTTTTATCTCCAAATCATATTCTTGAATCTTTGAAACCCACTTACCCCTGATTCCTAGACAATCCTATTGAGACATGATATCCTTGACAGCTGCATGGGGTACATATCCAATGATTTTGGAGTAACCTACATAAGTTCTGAAATGTTAAAGGGACATAGCAAGCATAGGCCTGTTTCTCCATCGTGGTATACTTCAATTATGAATTTGTAAAGCTCTACTCATAAAGGTTATCAGTTGCTCTTGTCCCTCCTTATTCTTTTGAAGTAAAACACCGGCAATGGTGTCTTCTGAAGCAAAGGAAAATATCTGGAATTCTTTGGAATAATATAGACTAATCAAGAACAGAGACATGGATATGGCATTTTCTATGGACTTGAATGCAACTTTTCCTTCATCCGTCCACTCAAACTTAGCATCTTTCTTTAAAAGCTTTTGAAGAGGTTTCATTAATTCTGCTAAATTTGGGATGAATCTTCTTATGAAATTGATTTGACAATTAAAGGACTGGAGAGCTTTTAGATTCTGAGGAAAGGGGACTTCTTTAATGGCTTCAACTCTCCCAGGATCAACCCTGACACCATCTTTAGAAATGATGTGCCCCAACAACTTGCCCTCATCAACTCCAAATATTGACTTGGCGGGATTCAAGGAAATAACATATTTCCGACATCTTATAAAAATCTGCCTAAGATGACTTATGTGGTCAGATCTTTCCTTTGAAAAAACAGTTAAGTCATCTTGATATATTTCGATTATTTTTCCTATAAGTTATTTGAAGGAAAAATCCATGGCTCTTTGAAAGGTGGCACCAGCATTCAATAATCCAAAAGGCATTCTTAGAAATTTATAGGTACCCCAAGGTGTGGTGAATGTAGTCTTATGTTGATCCTCCTTATTTACCAACACCTGGTTATAACCAGAAAATCCATCCAACATGGACATCATTCCTGATCCTGTTACTCTTTGAACCAATGTATCCATGTTGGGTAATGGGTAATTATCTTTGAGGCATGATGTATTCAGATTTCTAAAATCTATACATATTCTAATTAACCCATTCTTTTTTCTAACAACTACTAAGTTGGAGCACCAAGATGAATGTCTTGTAGGTGCTATAATCCCTGCAGCTAACATCTTCTGAAGTTCCTTCTGCACAATGGGGGCTAACTTAGGATTTATTCACCTAAGTTTTTGTTGGAAAGGTTTGACCTCCTTAGCTTCTTCTGTGAGGGGAATGGTGTGTTGAAACACATCCTCCCTATAGGATTTAATCTCATCATAATTAAAGGCCAACACATCTCTATATTCTTTGATTAAGTTGATCAAATTGTTCCTTTCCTTTTCCGAAGTACCCTTTCCTATTTTTATTAACTTGGGATCTTTGTCAGTTCCTATGTTTATTTCCATATAATTCCAAATTTTTATTTCTTCTTTTTGTTTTTTATGATGATCCTATCGATCGAAAAGATTCTCGAAAGCTATAAGGATACTCGGGATGTGATTCCTTTCATTATCGTCGCACTCCTGATACTCTTTACCTTCTTGCTGATAATTGATCTTGCAACCTTCAAACTCTTGTAGATTGTGGATGAATCTCAAGAGTTGCTCATCATCTTTGAACACTTGCCAATGGTCTATATTCTATGGTATTGAAGGTTTGAAATTAATTTCCATCTTTCCATTCCCATTAATCATTTCATCCGATGGCTGGAGGGTGGATGCTGCTACTGCCAATTTATCTGCTAACCCATTCATTTCCCTATGGACCTTTTGAATTTTAAGTGCATTGAACCATTCCATAGTGTCCCATGTGGCATTTCTATACTTTCTTAGTCTGTCATTTTTGCATTGATACTGATTCTTAATCTGGAGGACAAATAGATCTGAATCACCCTTTATGTTCAACATATTTATCCCCATATCTTTAGCAGTTTCTAACCCTAGGAGCAATTCCTCATACTCGGATACATTGTTTGATGCTTCAAACTCTAACCTGAACCCAAAATTGTAGATTTTATCTGAAGGAGAGATGATCACGATGCCCGCACCCTTTCTATTTTTGGAATAAGCCCCGTCAAAGTACATTTGCCAAACTTCATCAACATTTTCATTTTTAATGTTTTCCTTAATAGGGGCCATGAAATTTGACAAAATAGCATAGTTTCCAAAATTATCAGTGAAATGAACAAATTCATTTCTGGGCTTCTTAGGGTTTTCAATATGTTGTTTCCTCATCTTTTCTCTGTGGAGAATCACCCTAGTGTTCTCTGATGCATGTATAGTAGCATATGTCCAATCCATTTGAATGTGCCCACCAAGAGTTGTGGCCCATTTTCTGGATAACAACATACCCTGATTATCTGGAACATCTATCACCACCACATCCATCGACATGTTGATATCAGGATACTTAGCCAACTTAACCTATAAATTTAAGATTATCCCTACCACTTCAACTTCTCTTGAATCCATGGCACAAACATTGTGGTAGGGTCGGGTGACCCTTAGATTTAGCTGCTCCATTACTTTTCTTGTCATGACATTTGATGAAGCTCTTGAATCTAACATGTAGTTATGAAGGAGAAGTTTATCAACTAAGAGGGAGACATAAAAAGGCAGGTGGTCTTCTCTTCTCGGATCAAAACTGTTGAGGACTATAGGAATATCTATAGGTTCAATATGTTCAGCTTCAAATATAGCATTGTTATTAGGAAGAGGATCCTCTTTGATAATATTATGAGCTTTACTTTGACTATCCTCTAAGGCTTTCAACAACTTTTCTTTTTTATCAGGAATTTTAAGGACATTAGTTGCATAAACATGAATCTTAGCACTACTTATCCATTCTCCCATATCAATATTTGATTCAGGGAAAATAGGAGGATCTGGGAGGGGAGGAGTGGTTACCTTTGGCTTGTACTGTTTAGACGGTGATGGATTCTCTCTTCTTTGATATACTGCTCCCTTGAACCTGACCTCCTTCATTTCCTTAATTGCTTCTGGAGAAGGCATTACACCATAAAATTTGGAAAGGAGATCCTTCTCGAAACCGTAATCCATGGCCTGCTGCCAATGCTGGTTTGATAAAGGATGGGTTTGGCCTACCATGTACACATGATCAGACTCGCCTGATGTTGTTTCTTGATTACTGACCTACGCCATTCCATGTTCTATTACTTGGTTTTCTATATAGCAAGTGCTTTCTGGGTGGAATTGATCACAAAGTCTACACCATGGAATGACTTATTCTACCAGGTTAGTTGAGTCTAACTAGTTTGGAATCCTAGGTTCATGTTGAGGGGACTTATTCTTATACACCTGATTCTGTTTAGGCTGAAAGTTCCTAGGTCCATTATTTCTTTCTAGTGTGATTATTATGTTCTGAATATTATTCAATTGTACAGATTGGCTTGCCATGAGTTGGTTTTGACTAGTAACCATTTTTTCCATCAGTCTAGTTACCTTTTCCATAGGGTCTTTAGAGGTTTCCTTTTCCTATAATGCAATGGCCTTTCCCTTCTCTTTGTTGTACGAAGTGTTTCCCCTAGTGTAACCTGGAATGTTGGATTTTCCCAAAGATTGCATATTCTTTTCTATTTTCTCGGACAGATCCTGAGCAGTTTTTAGATCAGTCGGATCTTTGTCCCTTAACTAGTACCTCAAATCACCCGTGAAATCTTTGATGTAAGATATGAGGATGGAGGCATCCCTTGGCTTGATTTATCTAGGGAGGTCCGCAACCACACGTCCGAGCTTAGTATTAAATTCGTCAATGGTTTCATTTTCCATCTTCTTTATATTATAAAGGGCGGCAAGAAAATGTTTTGGTTCTTTATTTTCCCCCCATTTCTTCTTAAAACCTTCTAGGAATTCATTAAGGGTTTTATATGAATCATCACCAAGGTTGGCATACCACTCCGCAGCATCATCCTCTAAGGATAAGGCAAAGAGATTCATTTTTACATCTTCATGGTCAGAGGCAGCACTATTGCAATAACTGACCAGGTGCTTTTCAAACTTTCCAAGATGATTCTTGGTAGTGATGGCATTATTTCCCTCGAATATGGGGAGCTTCTTGATAGCATCATTTGGAATGTCATGAGGAGCACCTGCTATCTGAGAAAAGTAAAGGGGTTTGTAAAATTCTGTCATTTCTTGAGATTGGAAGGTATGACTCTCTACAAATATGTGATGGATATCTAAGAGGGATTGGTCTCCTAAATCTTTAAGGTTTCTATGAGAAGTCTTCCTATTCAATATTTCCCTAATAAAACTTTTGGGATCAGGGAGAGGATTGAATAATTTCCAGTGGTTTCTTCGGGTAGAAATTCTTGAAGGGATGTTAGACAGTGGAGTCGCTAGATGGATCGAGTTTTAATTTTTATGTTTTTTAAAGACTAGATCAATCAAAAGTTTTTATCTTTTTAGTTGTTTAGAAAAAAGTTAAGCTAAGTCATACTCAGGAATAAAAAGATTTATCCCTGGCAGCGGCGCCAAAACTTTTTGCCACCTTTCACACACCTGGGTCACGTGGCAGAAATCTTCAAGCCACTCGGTGTGTCCTTGGGGGCAAGTCTTGAGTCAAGGCTGTCACCTTTTTCTAGACTCCTCCGTTTAGGCTCAACTCCTAACGAAGCCAAGGGGGGTAGACCCTATTAAGTTACTAAGGATAATTACTTAGTGTGGTGATGTTAAACTGAATGAGTTACTTAGGAGTTTGAAATTTAACTATAGACAATCAAAGATGAAAAGATACAAAAATGAACACACAAAAGCACAATGCTGAGACACAATATATATATAAAGCAAGAAAATAACTAGTGCCTTAGAATGGAGTCAAAAAATAGAATCAATGTACTTGCATGTGCTGGGAGTGAATTTTTTGTGATTGCCTCTTGGTACGTTTTAAGTTAAATTTGAAGTGTGAGTTGATTAAAATTAGGCGAAGGGGTGGACTCCAGATATACCCGAGAGTACTTGGAGTCTGTCCAAAACTAAACCTTCATGGCTACCCACAAGGAATATGTGGGCTGAAATGGAGTCTCTGGGGCTATTGTTCATAACGTACCCGTTAGGGTGTGACAAAGATCAGTGCCCCGAGGTCACTTTTCAGAAGTTCCCGCTTCCTCTGGGTATTTTTCCACCGTGATGGTTTGATCTAGGTGTTGGATTTTCACCTGTTGGTTTGTTAATTTGGGAGAGTGAATCCTAATTATACTAGTCACTCGAGTGCTTTTGATACATCTTGACTGATCGGACGAACCGCAGCCAAGTGCAGAGCATACACACCGGAGTCTTGTCAATTTTAGTAAATTTTACAATGGGTGTTCTTGTTTAAAAGAAAACCCTCCAGGAACCTCTTTCGATCCAAGTGGATCTCAATCGGGGAATAGAGGAGGGGTTACTTTTATAATAGTTGAAAAACAAATGACTAAAAAGGAAACAGATACACAATTTCAGTTTTCTAATTAGTCCTACCACGAATCGCTTTCCCCTTTCGGGTCAATCGAGAAGTCGTGGCGTAAGTATTAGATTAATTTGAAATATCAAATATGGAATATGAGACTAATAATGAATTAAATTATACTACCCTGCATATTAGATCAATACTAGTTTGAAAAGAAATGAGCAAAAAGAAACAAAAAGGACACCGACGCAAATCCTCCCAGGGGGATGGGGAATGGGCTCGAAAGAGCCTATTCAAAATTTATTTTTATTAACAGAAGTTGCAATATCAGATAAATAATATAATTCCTCTTGATCCTTATATGGAGTGAAATCAATAGCTTACAAAGTGCGAAAATTAAAGGTTTTAGTCAAATGGGAGACCCCTCGAGGGATTTGAACACTCCTGAGGCCACTTCTGAATAGAAGATTCCTTTATTTTATGTCAAACCTAATAAAAAAAAGAAATAATATCAGACTAAAATATACCCAAAATCACTTTGAAAGTACCTTTGAGTCAGCTCACTTTTAACCAAAAAAGGTAAGCCGAAAACTAGTTAAAAGCGGGAAACAGGAACCAAGGAAAGCAAGCTTTCCTGGGATCTTGGATTGCATTTTGGGAAGCCAATAAGATGTTCAATTTTATTGTAGAATATGAAATTTTAACATACAGCAAACAGAAATCAAATGCATGCAAGCTACAATTTTTCTTTAAAATTACATGCAAAAAAGGACGATTTCCCTAAAGCTAGATCTAGAAAGCTTATGAAACCTTTTAAGAGAAAGATATAGACTATGGGATTTGAGAGGATAGATATATGTTTAAATTAATTTTAATATGATAGATCTAAAAAAAATCAAATATATGAACAAAGTAACTGGGTAAAAGAGTTGATTTTGAGGGAGGAAGAGGAGGAGAGAAAATCTGGTTTCCTTGAAGATCCACAGTGGAGCTTTCAGGTGGAATGTCGAGGGACTATGCCTTTGGAAGGATTTTGAGAGAGTTAAGAAGAAAACTAGATCAGCATCCTCTCCAATGTAGGAACCTTCAACTCAGCTGAAATCACAAAAACTTGCCGAAAAACTTGTGAGATCTGATTAGTACATACATAGAGATTCAAAATAACATGCATATAAGCTTATAAGACATGCTGAATCTAGATCTCTAAACATGCATCAAAGCAAAGAGATGGCCAATAAACTTATTGAAAAGCACCTTTCCTATCAATATTATAATAAGCTTATTATCAATATTAACAACGGATCTACAAGTAATTTAGCAAATCATGAACACAGATACAGGTTACCAGAGTAAAACAATGGCAATGATCATCCACACATACAATGGAATAACACCGTATTGCCTCCAAAGCTTCTCTTTATTTCAAATGAACAATACAACAGTACAATAGCAGCAGCACCTCAATCCCAGTTCTAACTAGCTTGGAAGAGGGAGTTGTGCCTGGATATATACAAAATACAAGACATCCAGCCCAGGGGGGGTGCAATTCCTCATGGAATTAGCTGATAGAGAGTCCATCAATGCAGAACTAAAGCTAAACTGAGCCTACTTGTCAACCAGGGGCTTGGTTGGGCTGACACATCAACCCATACACCGACACATCAATCCACAGAGCATCCAGGAGAGTCCACACATGTGGAGGAGAGAGAGAGGGCACAATTCCCCACAAAGATAGCTGAAGATCAACTCTGGATCTGATTTGATCACCTCCTTCAGTCAAGGATTTGTCAGATCCAGTCAATCTGCTTCATATCTAACTGATTTCAATCAAATCAGCTGAGAATCCACTGATTTATGATTTTGGATTTGCTCCATTATTCATCAATTTATTAATTAAAATAGTCAATAATTGATTTTTGGGGCTTTCTGACCTGAGTGATGGAAAATCACTCAAAACTAGGAAATAGTGGGTCCATGGGTTTACATGATGCTCTTAGCTTGAAAATGAGCACCTACATGACTGAAACTGATTATTTGGCCCACTTTTATTACAAAATCAAATTTTCCAATTAAACTATTAAAAAATAGCCTAAGTTTTGGAAAAATTAAATTTTTAATAAAAAACACTGAAAAAAATAAAAAAGTTGAAAATTTGAAAAACACCTAGGGGGACTTAGACATGTTCATATGACTCCACCATGATGTCTAGCATTCTTATACATTAACACATAGACTCTAATGACCTCAATAGGCCTAAATTCCAAGCTGACCACCCCAACTTTGGAGGTATGCAGTGAAAAACTCAAAATTTATCAGTCGTTTATTCAACAACCAATAATCACCAAGGGAAAAAATACCCTGGGCTGATCGAATTGACAAATTAAGTCTAAGAGACCGAGTCTTTTACAGACACTATCATGCTAGAAAATTTATTACAATTCCCCCATGCGGTATGAACATGTGATATAGTACAACAAGAACTTCTCAGAAGTACCTCCAAAGGTCTTCTGAAGTCCGAACAAGTTAACCCTATCCGGTTCACCAAGCTCATTTGATAAAAAAACACTAAGTATAACTTAGGTGGTAACAAGACTAAATTGGACGAAAAAGGACCCCACTGGAGTCTTCTTTGGAGTTTTCAGACTCTCTAAACTATGAAAACACCGTCGAGCATGTACTAGTTCGGGCTCGTTAAATCCACGAATCAGTGACACTATCAAGAAATATTCCCTCTTCTCTTCAAGCTTCTTAAAAAATGAAGAGAGATCCAAGTTGACCTTTTTGGAATCGTTAAAATTTAACAGGGAAGGTAGGAAGAAGTTTTCTCTTGTTTTCAGTTAGTGGCAGCATGCCATTCTTGAACATAACACTCTCTATCTTTTTCGATACCCATGTCTTAGTGTTCACTTTCAGTTCAGCTATTACTTTGAGTTTTTTACTCTTCCTCTTGTCCGTTCTACTTGGGGGATCTAATCATGTCTCCTACATGACAAATGAGTCTAGTTGTTCTATCTATAAAGTTAAAAGCTACCTTGGGTCATCTCTGTGTTGTGCTCACTGTTCAAGGACTTAACTCAATGTCTAATCTATATTTTGATCCCATCATTGTCGTATCTGTTATCACTTGTGTCTCCCTTCCTTTACCGAATTCCTAGTCACTCTTGTGATCTGTTGGAGGATCTATTTCCTTCCTTATCATAGTATGGTTCCACATTAATACTTCCTGACGACGAAGACGTAGATTTTTGACGATTGTACCTCAAGATTCACTTTCATCGTTAGTGAATTCCTTTGCTTCAGTTGTCAATTATCACCTATTGATTGACAAACTATTGAATCCTCTCCATGTTCGACTTCAACTTACATCTATTCACATGGATTGGATTGTAATGGTTCTTTGGGATTGTTTATTAAGACCTTAGTTCCCCATCTATGGACTAAGTTGCACAAGATTATGTTCTACCTATGTACACAACTTCCAGATCTTTGAAGAGTCATCATGATTGTATATTGTGGCTTCAATCCACCTTTGTAATATACGTGGTCTTATACTCGTACTATATGATGTACTCAAACATTTGTAAAGGAGATAGTGTTCCAGTATATTGAACATAGCATCCTCAGATATGACTTTGTGTATGACATTATTATGTATTTGTTTCAGGTACTACCTCTGCTCCATTGGATTTCTGAGTTCTCCAAAGATAAAGATTATAATGTATTTTAGACATCGCTTCCCTTTGACCTCACACATTAGGGGGCATCTGTTATCAACCCAAATGGCACTTCTCTATCCAAGTGTCGACACTTCATATGTCAGTGGACAAAAGGACATTTATGGATTGAAGGTTGCCTAAAACACTATAGATGGGCATGACATGAGATGCATTCACTATCCACCTAGCTTTCCATTTTCACCTTTTTACATGTTGATTGTTGTATGTGACTCTTTCCACAGCAACTTGCATACATATGTGACTATTTTCTCAGCATATCGCATACTGTACGCAGGTATTGTCATTGCAACCCACGTAGATCTTTGTACGCAGGTTTCCCTTATAGAAACTCATGCGTCATACGCGGGTTGCCAGTATCAATACTCATGTATGCCTCCATTCGACATTAAAAATAATAAACATGATTAATGCAGATTTGTTAAGCCTTAAACATTAACTAT
>LPNX010598270.1:23799-40897 GCA_001517045.1 Pseudotsuga menziesii
TTAAGACCTCTCTATATTGTTTATCTAACTTGTCATATATACATGTATAAGATTGTATTTGGAGGATTTTCTCTTTGCAGGTGAAGGAGGTGCATCTCTGAAAGCTTTGGAGAGGAGTAGAGCGGGAGAAGACAAAGCTTGGATCAACCATCGTTAATCGGGTGAGTCCATCATATCTTCCTATTTCCTTTCTGTACTTTAAAGCTAATTGTATGCAATTTTTAAGAGTACGTTGGTAACGCTAGACCCTTGGTTATAAGGTTGTTTATTCCTGAACAACACCAGCCAATGAACCAACAATAAACGAGGAAGAAGAGAATATGGAAGAAATAAATCGAGAAATCAACGAATTATTCTCTGACCTTCATGAAAGTTCACCTCCACAAATTCACGACATGACATTCGAACACATCCCCACCACTCCAATAACACCTGACCACTCACCATCACCATCACCATCACCACCACCATCCCCTAACCCAAAACATGCACTCGAACCAGCTGCATTAGAGCCACCTCGGCCACAACCAGTAGTACCAAGAACCTCTGTATCTAGACCCTCTATACAAAATCAACCAAATACACACCCAGCTGCAGCACTCATCCATCTGACCCAAAAAAAATGCCCTCGACCACTGCAGGCCAGCAACCAAACAACCCATTGCCAGAAAACCTGACTCTCACAGGTACACTAGTACAAAAGAAAGCAAAACAACAGAAGAACAAAAAGAAGAAGGGAAATCTAGCCTAAATGACAAAGGTACACATCAGTCAACTTGGGTTGACCACTGAAATCGACGCAACCAAGCTGAAAGATGGAGAGTTGGGACAACTTTTGGAAACCTTGGCCATCGAAGCAAAGACAAGGAGCCAGAGTAGATGCAAGGAGCTCGATGAAAATGAAAGAGAACAATTTGAGTTCATAAACAAATGCAGAAACCTTGCGTATTCTGTGATACCAAGACCAACAAAGTTCGACACTGACAAGCCGCTAGAGAAATCCTATCAGCTGTTTGAGAGTGTGGTGTTGGCACTACAGACACAGAGGCAAAACACAAAAGAGGAGAAAAAAGAAGAAACTACTCAACTACTGATGTAGCAGCACATAGCTTTCTCTGAATCATACAGAGTGTTGCAAGATCACACGGAGGATTCGGTCATTACAGAAGGAGTACTCCAAGACTGTCCTACTTACTATGGGCAAGTCTTCCAGTAGACACAACAGACCTGACAAGACATCGAAGCACTCAAGAAGAGGAAGAGCACGGAAGAAACACTCAGGAGCACCATTGAAAATAAAATCATGCTGGAGACAAAAAAACTGTAGAATCTTGAGCGACAAGCACACCAGTGGGTACAACAAGCAATTTCAAGCTTATATAAACTAGATATCATCTTCCCACAAATGAAATGACTTCTGGAGATGGCAGAAGAAAAACACCAGTTTTTGGGTCCCGACATGGAAAGGATAGCAGAACTTTCCATTCAAGAAAAGATGTCGACATTATCAAGCCTGACAAAATTAACAATCGACATCCAAAAAGTACTACAAAGTTGGACAGAATTCCAACATCAGCTTGCAATGACAGCTAAAGCAATTGTTGAATTATGTGTACAGAAAAGACCAACTATTAGACTTCACAGCCCATGAAGGTCGAAACATAGAAATAACTACTTAAGATAGGTAATGCATTTTTTGTACCTCCCTGTTCTTCGGGGCAGAGAACAATTTTGTTCATGGGGGAGATGTTGGAGGAGCTAGTCAGTAAGCCAACTAGAACGATAGACCGTCTAAGTCGTTTAGTCGACTAATTAGAGATTAGGTCAGCCACATAGCGTCATGTCGGTTAACCGAACCGACAGGTAGTTATTTGTAATTGTTTTGTCAATCATATATATTAGGTTGTTGAGCCAGATAAGAACTTGGTTCAGTTCTTTCTATTGTATGGACCCTTTCACTATAATACAATCTATTATTCTACCTATGTTCTTGTCTCTTGTCTTTGTTGTATATGTATGCTTTTAATGTGTATTATTGGTAACCCTATGTGATCTGTGAGATTACAACAATTGGGATGTCAATCTCTACTGATTTGCGATTCCACATATTTGGAATTGATGAACCTGATATAGCTTGGGAAAAGTTGGAATATTTGTTTGGTAAACACAATGAAATTTGGGTTCATCAACTTGAGAATGAGTTGATTTCCTTGAATCCAAATGATTTTTCATGCATTCAAGACTATGTATCTAAGTATAAAACTATTAGACTCTTATGTGCAAAATGTAAGCTTAAGAAAGAAGACAAACAATGTATTTATCATATTCTTTCCAAACTTGGGCCTACATATTCTAATTTTGTATCTACATTCTACTCCATGAAAGAATCCTTGACTACAACTAGCTATCAAGAGCCTAGTCTTGAATCCTTTTGTGATTCCTTAATTAGAGAGCAAGATAAGCTCATTCATCTTGGA
The DNA here is from genome assembly GCA_001517045.1 of Pseudotsuga menziesii. Lineage (NCBI taxonomy): Eukaryota > Viridiplantae > Streptophyta > Pinopsida > Pinales > Pinaceae > Pseudotsuga > Pseudotsuga menziesii. The sequence goes on from LPNX010598270.1 coordinate 26,277, forward strand.
ATAATTAGCAATGCAGATACATCTGGGAAAGCCTTATTGTCCCAATAGAAAGAAAATTCCAAGCCTCCGAAAGAAACAAAATTTTTGCAATAATAAGCCAAACAACAAGGGTCCCAAACCCTCTCAGTCCGCTCCTTTTTTTAAAAATGACAAAGGATCCAAGCAAAAAGGAAAGAAGAATGAGCGTCATTGCAATTTTTGTGGGAAAGATAATCATGATGAATATAAGTGTTTTAAGAAGATGGCAGCCTTGGAAGCAGCAATGAAGAAGCACCACATCAGTCTAGATTTGTCTTCAGAATCTACCTCTCATGGACATGCACTTTGTGCTTCTGGTTACTCTTATACTACATCTTCTTCTTCTACTTCAATTGAATGGCTCATTGATTCTGGAGCATCTTATCATATGGCTAAGGATAAAACCATCTTTTCTACTATGCATGAATGTAACACCAATCAAATATTTGTTGGTGATGATAGATCTCTAAGTGTTGTAGGATCTAGAATAGTTCCAGTAGAAAATGGCCACTTCAGTGATGTACTATGTGTTCCAAAAATTTCCTGCAATTTTTTATCAGTCTATCAAATTACTCATTCTGGTGAAGGTAAAACTATGATGCTTACACCTCACCAAGTTGTAATCAAGGATTTTAAAAATCCTCAAAATGTCCTTGCTACTGGAATTGTTGATGATATTACCAGAATGTACAAATTTAACAACTTTGGGTCATCACCTTTTCCTTCAGTTTTTGTTGCTCATAGTGATAACTTGAGCAAACTTTGGCATGAGTGATTTGGTCACTTAAATTATCACTCATTGCAACAACTATGTAAAGACAATATGGTGACTGGTCTTCCAATGGTATCTTGCAAGGATGGTGTTTGTTTTGGTTGTGTACTCAAAAAATATCATCGAGACAGTTCTGACAAACATGCCTCTTGGCATGCCTCGGTTCCCTTAGAGCTTGTGCATAGTAACTTGTGTGGTCCTCTTCCATCTGCTTCCTTTTCTGGTTTCAAATATTTCTTAACTTTCATTGATGACCACTCGAGATGCACTTGGGTTTACTTCCCAAAATTTAAGAGTGAAGTATTTAACATGTTCTTGGCCTACAAGGCCCTTGTTGAAAAAAAATCTGGTCATCAAATTATTAAGTTAAGATACGACAATGGAGGAGAATATGTTAACAACGAGTTCACTACTTTCTAAACAGAACAAGGAATCCAACAACAACACATTGTTCCATATACACCATAACAAAATGGTTTAGTTGAATGGAAGAACCGCACTTTATAAGAAATGGCTAATTGTATGATCCAATCTAAGGGACTAAGTATTCAATATTGGGATGAGGCCAGAAATTGTGCAAATTACATAGTTAATCACACACCCACTAAAATTTTTACAAGGTATAACACCAGAAGAAGCATGGATTAAAATTAAACCAGATGTAAGTCACTTTTGTGTGTTTGGTTGTGAAGCATGGGCTCACATTCTGGATAAAAGACAGAAAGCATTGCAGCCTAAAAGTGAAAAGTTCATATTTTTTGGATATTCTGAATATGTAAAAGGTTATAGACTTCTTCAGCCCCATTCAAATGATATAATCATTAGAAGAGATGTTAAATTTGATGAAAATCTCCTGGCCTGTGAGCTTAACTTGGCGGGTGTGCCATCTTTGGCCTGTGAGCCTGACTCGACGATTGTGCCTTCTTATTTTTCTTCCAACTTCCTTGACATGTTTCCAACTACAGTTTCTAATGATGATAGTGAGGATGAAAATCCACCTCCGCCTTCTCATGTTCCTCCAATTGCACCAACACCAATACTTCCTCGATGGGTCCGTTCAACATGTGAAGCAGCTGATGATCTTGCCGGTGATCCTAGAGATCAACATCGAACACATTCTTAGTTTCAACGAGCCTCTTCTCTTTTGGCTCAAGTTTTTGAGAATCATGATCCATAAAATTTTGTAGAAGCTTCAGGAAATCTAGGTTGGGATGCAACTATGGATGAAGAATATCGTTCCTTAATGGCAAATGATACTTGGGATCTTATTCCTCTTCCAAAAGGAACAAAAATTGTAAGATGTAAATGGGTCTACAAAACTAAGTATGCATCAGATGGATGTGTTGAAAGACTTAAGGCAAGGTTATTTTCCAAAGGTTTTTCCCAAGTTGAAGGGATTGACTACAACGAAACCTTTGCTCCTGTCACAAAAATGAATTTCACCCGCCTTGTTGTTTCCCTTGTAGCCTTACATAACTAGGAAGTCCATCAAATGGATGTCAAGTATGCCTTTTTACATGGTGATTTACAGGAGGAAATTTATGTGGAACAACCTCCTGGATATGTTCAGGATAACTCTATCCTTTTTTGTCTCCTTAAGAAATCCTTATATGGCCTTAAGCAAGCTCCTAGAGCTTGGTATGCCAAAATGGATAGCTTTCTCCTTGACACTGGTTTTTCTAGATGCCATTTTGACCCCAATGTATTCACCAACAAAGTAGGAAACCATCTCATCATACTTGTTCTTTATGTTGATGATCTTATCCTTACTGGTAGTGACCCTAAACTTATAACCCATGTGAAATCCAGTCTTAAGAAAAAATTTGATTTGTCAGACTTAGGACATTTGCATTATTTTCTTGGTCTCCAAGTCTTGCAAACCAAAGAACAAATCTTTCTTTCCCATTCTAAGTATGCTTGTGACCTTCTTTGTCACTTCCACATGGAATATTGTAAATAATCCCCTTCTCCCGTCCAGTCTGGAGTCAAAATTTATGCCACTTGTACTTCCCCTGAAGTAGATGCCACCTTGTATTGTCAGCTTGTTTGTAGTCTTTTAAACTTGACTCATTCTCATACTGACATTTCCTTTGCCACTGGTTGTGTTACCCATTATATGCAAACTCCTCATGAAAGTCACTAGAAAGAAGCAAAACAAATACTTCGATATATTCCAAGTATAACTCAGTTTGGGATTCATTACAGTATAGGGGAAACCTTGTTGGTTGGTTTCACTGATTCAGATTAGGCCAGTGATCCTGATGATTGAAAGTATACTGCAGGTTATGTTTTCATTCTAGGCTCTGGACCTGTCACTTGGGCTTGTAAGAAACAACAAGCTCTTTCTCTTTCTTTAGCAGAAGCAAAATATCAAGCCACAGTTAATTCCAGTCAGGAAGCTTTATGGATTTGATAGATCCTTTCATATTTTGGATTCGAGCAGCAGCAGCCTACTCCACTTTGGTGTGACAATCAAAGTGCCATCAATCTTTCCAAATATCTAGTTCTACATCAACGCAGAAAACACATTGAGCTACACATGCACTTCATCAGAAATATTGTTCATGATCATGTTCTTGAAATGCTCTGTTTCCCTACAGATGATCAAGTTGCAGACATCTTCACCAAGTCTCTTACAGAAGTGAAGTTTTCTAAACTTCGATCTATGTTAGGAGTTCAGGAATGTGTCCTTAAGGGGGGATAGGCTCTAATCCCTCCTTACTTCTCCTAATAATGTCACTTTTGTAAATCCTTCAATCCTATCCCAAGTTGTTCTTAAGGGGGGAAGTTAGGATATTTATACACTTAGGAGTTAGTTAAGATCAACTTGTGTAATATATCCGTTAGGTATAAGTGTGTTTCTTTAGTATGCATTTGTAAATATTCTAATCCGACGGTTACGATATGTTCTAGACATAGAGTGATCCGACGGTTCAACTTCTCTTAGATCATACCTAACATTGATCTATGCCTTAACACCCGATTGGTCTATTGTCTGTATTTAAAGAGCATAGAGGGTCCTTGGCTAGTTGATCGAATATGAGAAGCTCATGTAACTTTCTTTCTTTTGCATAATAAATTGCTCCAAGTAGCTATTTGGCTGGGGCTGTGGACTATTTCCCTCTAAAGGATTTTAACCACGTGACAAAAATTGGTGTGTTGATCTGTGATCTATTTGTGTGAAGTGGTTGCTCAAGGTGTTCGGTCTTTTGGGATTACCCTGTGTACCCGAACAATAATCACTTCATGAGAACCACAATTTTAAACTATAAATGAGTACCTCGTGATGGGTGCTCACAAATATATGTTGGTGACATAGAGATCAGATTTTGAATGCTGTAAGCCCAATTTCTAGTAAACATGAAAATGAAGACATTGTAGTAGTCAAATAAGAAACCAAATCAACTTCACCATCACCACTGGAACTTCATGAAGTTGGTCCAAGCAAGAAGGAAGAAGATGAGTAGGTTCATTTGCAACAACCTCATTTTCTTGAAGGGTCCTTTAAATATGAATAAAAATAAGATCCAAGAGGCCCTTAGAATACTACATGACACTAAATCATTGGTGTCAAATTCCTATTGAAAAATTTCTTCATTGGGGGAATCATCTTTCCTTGAGGACATGGATAAGCTTCAAAGAGAAATGTGCAACATTGAAGGTAATTTCATGTCTTTGATTTTTGATAGAAACAATTTCGTTGAGCTTAATGGATTTTTATATGAATCATACTTCAATAATAATGAGGATAATCATAAGCATACAATTCAAAATGAGAAACTTCTTGAAAACTTGTAAGATACTTGTTTTTCCTCCTATGTTTCAGATTATCAAATGGTAGATTGTTTGGAGGATTCTCATGACATGGTGGATGATAAGAAATGTGGAAATTTTAATGTACTTGAGGTTTTTGAATATGAACTTGAAAAGTGTTAGAATAATCAACCCATATTTACCCACATTTGACATTAATTAATCATTTTTGTCTTATTACCTATATTCCTAGATTCCATTCTATGCTAGTTGTCTTCCACATGTCCTAGAAGTCAACACATTCTAAAACTAGGTCATGGAGCACTTGGGAAACATCTTGGAGACCATTTTTAGCAAGTATGCTTTTATTCCTGGTTACTAAAGCGTAGTTCTACTTTTTCTGAAAGCTTCCTTGCTTTACAGTAGTTTTAAGGCAAAAGGAAAAGCTACTCTAGGTGTAACTACCTTTCTTTTTTCCCACATCGTACTCCCTCTTTTTATTCAAATAAAAGCATTAATGAGTTTTATTTCCATCACTATTTAGCTTCCCACTTGCTTTATCGAATTTGTGAGAATATTCATAGATTTGGAAACAACTTTATGCACCTATGGGGGATTTGACTAGTTTTGGTAAGCCTTCCTTTTTACCAATTCCAAAAGCATCCTTATGATTTTGAACCACTCATGTAATTATATATTTGAACATCCTATTAATTCATAATGTTGTCTATTTTACACTTACTCAATATAGATTAGTGTTATTTTCCAATTTCAGTTTCCTTTGGTGTGATTTTTTCATGTTTGATTAGCAATTTTGTGAGGGTGATTGTTCTATCACTTGGGTTCAATTTCCACATGGTATCAAATGAATTTTATATCTATTCTATCCTTCCATATTTCTATTAAATTTTTTACATCTTGAATGGGCGTGCATTCTACTGACTAGAGGGCATAGTTGTTGAGCTATGGACCAATCTCAGAAGATCATCTTGACTCCATTTAATTTCTTTGAGTGGAAAGATGAGATGGAGATATTTTTGAGAGAGAAATGTATCTAAAACATTACCATGGAAACTAAGGCAAAGACCAATGGAGCTGCAGAAAAAATTAAATGGCACAATAAGAGGGATGATGCCTATGGTCTTTTGTGTTTGAGCATTTCAAGAGACCTCCTCTTTCATCTTGATGGATTGACATCACCTAATGAGGTTTGGGAGAATATTGTAGAAATTTTTGGAAAGAAGCATGAGATGAGAGGATATCAAATCAAGAATGAATTTATCTCCTTGAGTCCCAATAGCTTTGAATCCTTGCAACTCTAATTTTCCAAGTTTAAGGCCCTCGTTTTGCAGCTAAACCATTGTGGGATCGAAAAGAAGGAAGAGAAACTAGTATTGTACATACTCTCTAATCTTCGTCCTTACTAATCAGTGTTTTTTTTTACCTTCCATGCCACCAAGTTGATAGCACGAGCTTGGAATATTCCTAAGCTTGTAGAGTTCATGGAATCCCTCACCCAGGAGCAAGATAAATTGGTGATGATGGGCACCATAAAACCTTCCAAAGACCAAGCTTTGGTTGTTGGAGATTGAAGAGTGGATTCAAAAGGAAAGAAAACATATAAAAATATACCTGACCAAAAGAGAGACAAGTCAAAGTATCAATAGGATCCCCAAGGCTCCAAGAAGAACTCACAGGAGAAAAAGAATAAAGGAGAAATGAGAAAGTGTGCATACTGCACTAAGGGCTATAATCCTAAGAGCTCTTGTATGAAGAAACAAATTGACGTGTTGACCCAACTCCTGGAGAAGAATAACATATCCCTTCCTAATTTCTCAAAGAAGAGGGAAGGAAGATAAAGTTCAGAAGACAGAGAGAGAGTACATGCCTTGGTTGCTGGCACATCAAGCTCACCTAGCTTCATCATTGATTATGGAGCTTCTACAAATAGGCTTTCGACAAGGGAGAAATTATCCTCTCTTGAAATGTCAAAAGGTCCACCAATAGTTTTGGGAGATGACTCTCTCTCTAAAAGTTTGGAGAAGGGTACGATTGATCTTGACCATGGTAATTTCAATAATGTGTTGTATGTTCTAGGTCTTGCCTCTAATCTCTTGTCAGTGTATCAGATGAATCACACTCGGTCTCCAAATAAGGTCATATTATCCCTTGATGAAGTTGAAATCACTGAGATTTAGAATGGTAAAGTCATATAAAAAGGTGTTGTTGATCACATTTCGAAGGTATACAAGTTTTCCCATTTTCTACCCCACTCAAACCCCTCTGCTCTTCTTATTCATGCTAATGAAGCAAGCAAGATTTGGCATGAAATATTTGGACATGTGAACCATAAGTATCTTTTCTACTTGAGTAAAAAATATATGGTCACAGGGTTACCAAAGATCAAGTTTTATAAGGGAGTCTGTCAAGGTTGTATCTTAGGAAAATACCCAGAGCACAAGTATGAGAGAGCTAGTCATGAGAGAACCTCTGCACCTCTTGAGTTGATCCACAGTAAAATTATTGGTCCATTCCCTCATATTTCCATGAGTCAAGCCAAATATGTACTCACCTTCATAGATGACTTTTCCAGGTTTTGTTGGGTCTATTTCCTAAAGCACAAGTCTGAAGTTTTTGACCTCTTCAAGGTCTTTCGAGCCTTGGTTGAGAACCAGTCTGGGAGGAGACTTAATATCTTCAAATATGACAATGGTGGTGAATATGTCAATTATGAGTTCATTCAGTATTGCAAATATGTAGGTATCTATATGCAACATTCAATCCCTTACACAACACAACAAAATGGTGTTGCTGAGAGAAAGAACAGATCACTGAAAGAGATGGCAACTTGCATGATGGAGGCTAAAAATTTGCCACAAAAGTTTTGGGCCCAGGTTGTAAACTGTGCATCCTACATCTAGAATAGGGTTCCTCATAATCACCTTGATGGTATTACTCCTTTTGAAGTTTGGAGTGGGCATAAACAAGATGTGACCCATTTCAGGATTTTTGGCTCAAAAGCTTGGGCTAGAATTCCAACTGAAAAGCGGAAGGCTTTGCAACCCCAAATCCAAGAGTTCCCATTTGTGGGGTATTTTGAAGATTCAAAAGGGTACAAGATGATCAAATTGAGCACTAAAAAATATTTCATTCAAAGAAGTGTTCAGTTCGAAGAAGAGCCTTTAGCAGTAGTTGAAGTTGGATAGTCATCTTCATCACAAGAACCATTGATTGTAAGTGAAGAGACTAATGAGTTTGTTGATTATGGTATGTCTGATAATTATGATTTAATTTCAGATCCTAATAGTCCTACAAGACCAAAATGGGCAGCAAATACCATTCATGCAGCTGGGGAACTAGCTGGAAATCCTAATGACACTAGGAGGAATAGATCTCAATTTGAGAGTTTCCTTTGTGTGAAATATCCTCTATTTCCTAAGAAGTGCTATCTGATGGTTGAATCAAATCCACATACATATGAATATGCATCACATGATCCAAGATGGAAAACAACCATGAAATAAGAATTCAGCTCGCTCCAGAAGAACAGCACTTGGGAACTAGTTGATCTTCCCCAGGGAGGAAGCTAGTTCAATGTAAGTGGGTCTTCAAGGCTAAGTTTGCTGCTGATGGTTCACCTTTGAAATATAATAGAATATTTGTAGCCAAGGGCTACTCACAAGTACATGGTATTTACTACAATGAAACCTTTGCACCAGTGGCAAAGATGGACTCCATAAGGCTAGCTCTAGTGTAATTTCCCCTGGGGATATCAATGGGACTGAGGGACATATCATTAGCTCTCTAAAACTAATTAGATAATTTTATCTCAACGTATTAGTTAAACAAATATTAAAATTCATTTTTCAATATTTGTTTCATGACAAAGTCATTTTAATTACAAATAAATTAAAATAAATTCAATACTTATTCAAATGTCTCATCCAAGTTTTGAAAAGGATTACTAACACCTTATAGAAACATCACATATCAATTCCAATCCAATTACATAAATTCCACATCTAAATGCCATTTACTCTTAATCATGATTAATTAGTAATTAGTGTTCCAATTATGATACTTAACGACAATTAGCGCATAATTGACGGTACTTATTATAATTTCATTTGTTTATCACTGAACCACTGCTTATCAAGTCCAATGGCTAATTAACACCTAATAACATGTAAATTACAGTTAATTTTTCAATTAATTAAACATAGTAACTATTAAAATGATTCCACGAGAACTAGTTAACTAGTTGTTCAATACTAACAACTAGTCTTGCAGGAATTCGACACACAACCATGACAATGAACCAAAAAGTGAACCTACAACAATTATATACATATTTAATCATGCATGTACAGCAAAGTAAAGTACTTTTGCAGATCAGATCTAAGTACATAAACGAAGGATATTTCAAGTTCAATCAATACGACTAGCTAATAAACACTGCAAGGAATTCAATCAAACAAATCGAACCGAGTTTCGAGGCACACCGAGGTGAAAGTACAGATCTGGAAAATAGAATTCTACAGTACAAGTAGATAACCAATAACAGAGCATATGGCTCTACATTCATCTTTTACAAAAAAACAAAGATTCGAATCCAAAAACTATTTTCCAATTTCACTGCAATGTACATAGTTTTCAATTGAACTTTCCAAATGCCAAATAAATATAGATATATGAATATTGTAGCTCATGGAATAATATCATGGATCACTTAAAATCATATGGATGTATCTTTCCACCCATATACTTTCCATTAAACAATCCACAAAATAAGTTAATTCTATTCATTTAAATGGACTAGTAATTCCAGGAATCACTGGAATATTTAAATCCACAACTCATAGAATAATTCAAATGAAATTCCAACTCTAAATAACATATTTTATCAGTCATAACAGAGGTATATATCATTCTAACATTTTTTTCAAACACTTCATATGCAAAGTCACAAATATACTCAAAACAATTCCATTGAAGGAGCTAGAAATTGAAAATTGATCTAGAATTTCGGTAGACATTTCCCCAACACTACCAATAATATTTATCCTCACATTCTGACACACATTTCAATATTATTTATCAGATATAAACATAAAATAACATAGGCATTTTTACAAACACTTCATGTGATAAGTCTCCAAACTATGCCAAACAGTCCGATTGAAGAACTAGTTTTCAAATAAAAGGTAAAACACCAAAGAGAAGTGTCTTAAACCATTCCAAAGATACTGCACCATCAAAAAACACAGTATATAATGAAATGGGGAAGAATTATTAGTTCTATATAGGAGGTACCAAATAATTATTTTCTCAACAATTTGTGCACAAAATCCCAAAAACTAGTTTCCAATTCCTTCATAAAACTTACTTGCATAAATAGATTGAATTCTATGAGAAAATTATTCCACAAATAACTCATACGTTTCATCAAACATTTCATGTGCATAAATAAATAAATCATATCAGATCCAAGTAAATTAAATAAGCATGAGATAAATCACTTATCTTATCAATGTGCAACTGGCATCATCCAGACCACATTCCACCCAGCCTTTGGAAATGCCAAGCCAGATCTCACTTTGACAGGCCACCCCCAAGATGAGGCCACAGATCCACAATAGAGGTGAAATGAAGAATAAATCAAGTATCAAATTGAGAATCCAAAACTCTATTCCTCACCAGATACTTCCTCTTCCACCCCACTACCAGGTGCAATGGTAATTCGGACCCCATAGGCCATCAAGATATCACCATTCACCATTAGGATTTATGTGCAGGTTAAGAACAAATCCAAGTAGTGGAAACCAAGGAAAATAAAAAGTATGAACAACCATAATCAACATGTTACCACCTAAGTTGTGCTTAGTGGTTTTTTATCAAGTGAGCCTGGTGAATCGGACAAGGATAACTTGTTCAGACTTCAGAAGACCTTCAGTCTTGTTTCTGGGAAACTTTGTTGTACTATATCACATGTTCATACCCCATTGGGGAATTGTAATAAATTTTCTAGCATGATAGTGTCTATAAAAGACTCGGTCTCTTAGAATTTATTTGTCAATCCAATCATCCCAACGTGTTTTTTCCCTTGGTTACTATTGGTTGTTGAATAAACGAATAATAATTTCTGAGTTTTTCACTCCATACCTCCAAAGTTGGGGTGATCGGCTTGGAATTTAGGCATATTGAGGTTATTAGAGTCTATGTGTAAATGTATATACATGCTAGGCATCATGGTTGAGTCCTATGAACATGTCTAAGTCCCCCTAGGTTTTTTAAATTTTTTATTTTTAAAATTTTTTTCAGTGTTTTTTATTAAAATTTATTTTTTCCAAAACTTAGGTTATTTTTAATAGTTTAATTGGGAAAATTGGCTTTGTAATAAAAGTGGGATCGAAAGTCAGATTCAGTCATGTAGGTGCTCGTTTTCAAGCTAAGAGAACCTAGTAAACCTATAGACCCACTATTTCCTAGTTTTGAGTGATTTTCCATCACTCAGGTCAGAAAGCCCCAAAAAATCATTTATTGATTATTTTAATTAATAAATTGATGAATAATGGAGCAAATCCAAAATCCTAGATCAATGGATTCTCATTCGATTTGATTGAAATTAGTCAGATCTGAACCAGATTGGATAGATCTAACAAATCCTTGACTGAAGGAGGTGATCTGGACAGATCCAGAGTTTAACTTTAGCATTCTTTATGGGGAATTGTACCCTCTCTCTCTCCTCAACACGTGTGGGTTCTCCTGGAAGCTCTGTGGATTGATGTGTTAGTCTGTGGGTTGATATGTTAGCTAAATCAGCCCCTCGATTGAAAAGTAGGCTCATTGGAAGCTCAGTTCAGCTTTAGATCGGCATTGATGGACTCTCCTTCAGCTGCAGTGGTTTATCTCCTTGGGATTTGTGCCCCCTGGGCTGGATCTCCTATTTTTTGTATAAATAAGGCTCAAATCATCTCTTCCAGGCTAGTTAGAACTAGGATTAAGGTGTTGTTGCTCTTGTACTATGCTATTGTTTATTATTATGGAATAAAGAAGCTTTGGAGGCAAGATCTATGGTGTAATTCTCTTCATGTGTGGATGGTGATTGCCAAATCCTTATGAGGTATAATCTGTGTTATTTATCATTGCTTTTGCTAGTTAATTGTTGGCCTTGAAGGAGAGAGGTCCCTCCTATTAGGATAAGAGTTTGTTCTAGTTTTATTTATGCTCTTATTGTTTGCTTGTTTCTGATCTATTGGAGTTGCATGTTTTTTAAGTTTAATTGCATGCTTTCGAATTATCTCTTCTAGCAGCACCTATGTTTTAACCATCTGTTTGTGCAAGGATTTGTAAGTTGTAGGTGATATTACTTATAGAAGATGTTGAGCTGGTTTGCATATTCCTCATCTTCAGTATCTTTTGAATGGCATATTCCCTCGGTGTTCCACCAAAGAAGACTCCAAAGCCCAACATTCCCAGGCTTCCAACACTCTTTCTCTCTCTTTCTCCTTCAAAAAAATCAATTTTCTTACCTAGTTACTGTGTTCAAAAGATTTGTTATCATTTGGATCTGTTATATTAAATTAAAATTTACATAGATATGATATTTCAAAGTTCATATTCTAGATCTCATTTCTGAAAGGTATCATTAAGCATTCTAGATCTAGCATAAGGAAATCGTCTGTTTTGCATGGCAAGTTAAAGAAAATTAGTAGGTTGCATGCTCTAGATTTCCTTTTCTATTTTAAAAAGATTAAATACAGAAATCAGTGCATATTTCATTGGCTGCACAAACAGAAATCCAAGATCCCAAGGAAAGCTTCCTTTCCTTGGTTCCTTTTTCACCTATTTAGCTAGTTTTAACTTAGTCTTTTTTCAGTTAAAGTAGGATGATCCAAAGGTACTCTTAAAGTGATTTTGGAAATATTTTATTCTAACATACTTAATATTTTTTATCAGGTGTAAAAGAAAAGAAAATAATATGCTGTTCGAAAGTGGCCTCGGGAGCGTTCAAATCCCCCCAAGGGTCTCCCCTTTCACTAAAATTTAATTTTTTTTGAAAGATGTAGGCTCTTGGTTTCATCCTATATAAGGAACAAGAGGTTTCTGATATGTCAATTTTATGATATTGTAACCAATAATAATAAATTAAAATCTTTTTTTAGTAGGCTCTTTCGAGCCCGCTCCCCATCCCCCTAGGGGGGATCCACGTTTGTTTCACTTTTTTGCATTCTTCCCTTTTTTCTTCTCTAGTTTAGTAATGACATGTAGGATTGTATACTTTGATATAATTTTACATTATTCCATGTTTTAATTTCAAAATTAATCATACTACTTACCCCACAACTTCCCGATTGACCCGCAAGGGGAAAGAGATGCGTGGTAGGACTAATTAGAAAACCAGTGTTGTGTATCTTTGATTCCATTTTCATTAATTGTTTCGTTAGTCATAATAAAATAAACCCCTCCTTGATTCCTCAATTGAGGTCCACTTGGATCGAAATAGGTTCCTCGAGGGTTTTCTTTTTAACAAGAACACCTATCTTAAAATTTACTAAAAATAGTGAAAACTCCAGTGTGTATGCTATGTACTTGGCTACGGTTTTTCCAATCAGTCAAGATGCATCAAAAGAACTTGAGCAACTAGAATAATGGTTTAATGGGGTAGGACTAATTACGGTGGCAAAATACCCAAAGAAAGCAGGAACTCCTGAAAAGTGACCTCGGGGCGCCGATCTCTTGCATCTTGTCATCTTTTGCTTTCAGTGGTTAACTTCAAAACTCCTAAACAACCTAATCATTATAACACCATCACAATAAGTAATTACACTTAGTAATTTAATAGGGTATACCCCCCTTGGCTTCGTTAGGAGTTAGCCTGAACGGAGGAGTCAAGAACAAGGTGACATCCTTGACTCGAGACTTGCCCCCTAGGACACATCGAGTGGCTTGAAGATTTCTGCCACGTAACTCAAGTGTGTGAAAGGCAGAAACACTTTTTGGCGCCATTTTCGGGGATAAATATTTTTATCCCCAAGTATGAATTTTGTTCTCTTCATTTTGTTTTTGCTTTGTTTGATGAATGCTTAGAGTAGATCTTTAATTTTCATCTGGCGACTCCACTGACCTTTTTTCAGTTTTTTACAAAGAAAAGAAAACAATATTTTTGTGAGAGTTCTTAAATGTATATTTTTATTCTCACATGGAGACTCCATTTAAGGGATCAAACCCTTGTTTCTCAAAAAAAAATTTGAGACTGATTGTGTGTAGGTGATCCCACATAATAGTGAAATTTAAGGCTCAACTCCATTTTTTAGTTCCATAATTTCTCCATGATCACTTATTCTTGATATGGATATTAAAAGAATAGAAGTTGTTGCTCGAGCTTCCTATGATTGTCATCCCATTGATTTCTCTAGGATCCCTGGCTTTCCTAATCGTCTTGCTAGTGAAACGGCATCTACTTCCCTTCCATGCTTTTGGGGGGATGATAATGATCACTCAGCCAGATTCCATGTTATGATTTTTCTGTCACATATGAGTCAAAACAACATTCAACATGAGGATCATATGATGGCGATGTTTTCTCATTCTCTGCAAGGGGATGCTTCATGTTGGCTTCATGAGTGTTTTCCTGAGAAATCTATTACTTCCCTTGCAAATTTCTTTGAAATATTTTTGAAGCAGCGGCATTATGATGGAAATGATATTGAATCATTCAATGCTAAATCATTCATTAATACCAATTTGAGGTACTTCTTTCCTTGGAAAGAGTTTCATATAGAGTACCCTAAGATATCTAGTATCAACATGGTGTACAACAACCAACATTAAGAAATCCATTATGATCCCATCGAATCTGTGCATGAAGAGCCATTAATTGAAAAAAATGTTGAAGACCCTCCTCATGTAACATCAATAGAAAATAGTGATGATTGGGAATGCTTTCATGATTATTTTAGTGATGATGATCACATTTGTGTTATACACCAGAATGGCACCTCTCCGTCCGAGTGCCGACTTTCCTTATGTCGGCGCACAAAAGGACACTTATGGATTGAGGTTTTCCTAGAATACT
>LPNX010598272.1:0-30836 GCA_001517045.1 Pseudotsuga menziesii
TTGCATAAGTTAATCACGCAATGTGTCATTGAATTTTGTGTATCCAATTTGAGCTAAGGTGTTGCTAAGGTTACGTTTTGTTTGCAGTAATTGGTAATTTCTTAAATTCAGTCATTCCATAATAAAACTCCTAGAATTAACTACTTCTCTTGTAGAGTAAAAGCCTTAGATTTTACTTTTCATTAGTGTCCACCCCCCTTGGCTTCGCTAGGAGTTGGCCTAGACGGAGGAGCTGAGTATCAGGTGACAGCACTTGGCTCGAGCTTGCCCCCAAGGTCGCACCCAGTGGCTTGAAGATTTCTGCCACGTTACCCGAGGTGCGAATTAGGCGGCAACAAGGTCTACTTCGACGATAGGACGGTATTTGGGCTCATTAAGGATCATATTGAGAGCCTCAGAATGATTCTGGAACAGTGTCGCTAGTATCAGATTTCGTTGAACTTAAAGAAATGTATTTTTGTGCCCCATTTGGAATTTTGTTGGGCCATGTGGTTTGTTGTAATATCCCAAATCCCGATATTTTCTAATTCTAAGCAAATACGCTGATACAACCGGGCATGCAAACTGCCATGCAAAAATCCCTATTTTATAGCAAAAATTAGGATTAGGGTTTGTAGGATAGAATGAACACTTACTACTGATAAGCTCGTTGGACTGCTCCTGAGAGAGTATGCATGCATCAAGAGCTGAATCGGAGATGAACTGATATCTTTTGCTTCCAGTGAAACCCCAGCAGCACGAATCGCAGATCAGCTAAGGGTGACGTTTTCAGTGAAGGAGGTGTCCAATGATGCTGTTGATTTGCAGGACTGATAGCCTTCTCGTGCTGGAGAGAATGCCTGGCACATGCAGAAGTTCTGAGGTCTCTAAGCAGGCTAGCGAATTGTTCTAGAGGTGTTCTAGAGGTGCAGTTATCAGAAATGGCTGATAACTGCTCAGGATGAGCACGATTGGATCTGGTAATCATCAGGTACTGGAGTAAGATGCTGATGATGAGAATGGTGCCTGGGTTTCGAAGTAAAACTGAGATCTGAAGACCTAGCGAATGATTAGGGCTTTTTGGCTGAAAACCCCTTGTGGCTGCAAATGTGCCCCTGCAACAATCTCTGCAGTATACTGGATAACTATGAATGAATGGAAGAGCAAATGGTGAATCTGTATGGCTTACCCTGAATGAGACTAGGGTAGATATCTCACTGCCGAAACCCTGCTAGTTGAAGACGCCATCTCCAACCCCAACTGATGTGCTGCTATTCAATAGCTCCAAAATAATAATCATCAAAAGTGAGTCTCCTTTCACTTTATCTTCCTTTTATAACTTTCCACTGCGAAAACCCTAATCTTTGACCTAATTAGGTCACTTTATTTTCTAATTTGCAGTTGACTTGCATGCATGCGCATGGAGACTTAAATGAGTGCATGCATCATTAAATGATGCTTAGATGGCATGCATGATGGTGGCCCTTTTTGACCGAATGGTGATAACATGATGATGCCCTAGATTTTCTATAGATGGCATCAATCTTTAGATGATTCCCTCATTGTCAGTAACCGCTCGAACCCACAGGATTCACATAGGTTAGCGGTTTTGGTCCTCAATGCCTAATTAAATGAGGACATTACAGTCCTCCTCACTTGAGATTGCTTGTCCTCAAGCAACTACAAACTGGGATGCTGCAATACCTGTTCACCTTCCCATGTGGCATCCTCTGGTGGTAGTTCCTTCCACTGAACCAAGTATTCCCTAATTACCCTGTTCTTGAGTTTCCTTTCTCTAGTCTGTCTGATCCGTTCAGGAATCAGTATTAGCAGTCCTTCATCATCTAAAGGAGGTAATTCTGTTGATGGAGCAATGTGTTGCCCAAGGGTCTTTTTCAGGTTGGACACATGGAATACATTGTGAATTTTACTTTCCTGTGGTAGTTCTAGTTCAAATGCCACCTCTCCCACCTTCCTGATTATCCTGTAGGGTCCACAAAAGCGAGGTTTTAACTTTTCTGCTCCTTTCTTCTTAAGCGAAGACTGTCTGTAAGGTTGGAGCCTTAAGTATACAAAATCCCCTACCTCAAAGCTCCGCTCAATCCTGTGTTTGTTTGCATATAACTTCTGCTGATTCTGGGCTGTCTGTAAGTTTTCCTTGAAGATTTTAAGAATATCTTGACTATCTTGTATCCAATCCTTTGCCTTAGGAGCCCTACTGTCTCTTAATGCCAAATCTGCAGAGTCCAAGGCCTCGTAGCCATATAATGCCTTAAAAGGACTCATCCTAATAGACATGTGATAGGTAGTATTGTAGCAATACTCCCCTAAGTGTAGCCATTTGATCCATGTTCGCTGCTGCCCTGTTACGTAGTTCCTCAGATATCCTTCAATCCACTTGTTGACTATTTCAGTTTGTCCATCGTTCTGGGGATGATAACTCGTGCTGGTAGCCAGTTCAGTCCCCACTAATCTGAATAGTTCCTGCCAGAAGGCACCTATGAATCTACTATCCCAATCACTGACAATGGTCTTAGGTAACCCATGTAGCTTGAAGACCTCCCTGAAGAATAACTCAGCTACTTGAGCTGCATAGTAATATGATGATATAGAAAAGAAATGTGCAAACTTGGTCAGTCTGTCAACTACTACATATAAACAATCTTGCCCTTGGACCTTGGGGAACCCTGCAATGAAGTCGATAGAGACGCTTTCCCACTTCTCTTCTGGAATTGATAGTGGCTGAAGCAACCCTGCTGGATGGATGTTCTTAATCTTGTTCTGTTGATAGATGCTACATTCCCATACGTGCTGCATAACTTCCCCCTTGAGGCCCTTCCATGAGAACCTCTCTCGGATCTGTCTGTAGGTCTTCAAGAAACCCTGATGTCCCGATAATGGAGAGTCATGTGCTGCCTGAATGATCTTTTTCCTCAATGTGGATTTTGGGACGAGGTATATCCTGTTCTTGTAATAGATGATGTCATCAATAAACCTGTACCTGTCATCCTGAATTTGTCCATCCAATAATTCGCAAGCGAATTTATTTTTGGAGTATTCTACTAAGAGAAGTACCCTCCAATCTATGGATATACTCCTGAGAGATAGTGAGGCGGGACGCCTGGATAATGCATCAGCTACTACATTATTCTTGCCTTTTACATACTCGATCTCGAAATCGTAGGCTTGTACTTTGCTGACCCATTTCTGCTGACGCTCATTCAGTTCCTTTTGCTCCAGGAAATACTTGAGGCTGTTATGATCTGTTTTGATTTTGAATTTACTGCCCACTAGGTACTGTCTGAATTTCGTGAGAGCATGTAAGATGGCTAGCATCTCTTTGTCATATATGGAGTAGTGGCGCTCGTAGTTCTTCAATTTACGGCTCTCAAATGCAATAGGGTGATGATTTTGCATCAATACTGCTCCTAACCCTTCCCCTGAGGCATCACATTCTACTACAAAGGGTTGTGAGAAGTCTGGTAATGCTAAAACTGGACAGGAACTCATAATAACTTTCATCTCCTTGAAAGTTTGCTGTG
The DNA here is from genome assembly GCA_001517045.1 of Pseudotsuga menziesii. Classification (NCBI taxonomy): domain Eukaryota; kingdom Viridiplantae; phylum Streptophyta; class Pinopsida; order Pinales; family Pinaceae; genus Pseudotsuga; species Pseudotsuga menziesii. The sequence continues at coordinate 3,522 of LPNX010598272.1, forward strand.
CTAAGTCTGTCCAGGTGAATGCTCCCTTCTTTGTGAGATCTGTGAGGGGTGCTGCAAATTGGGAGAATCCCTTAACGTAGCGTCGGTAATAGGTGCACAGTCCTAAGAAACCTCTCAATTCTCTGACTGTTTTTGGCGCGGGCCAATCTCTGATAGCTCGGATTTTCTCCATGTCAACCTGTATTCCTTCCTCATTGATTATGTGCCCTAAGTACAACATTTCCTTCATGCCAAATTCACACTTGGACATCTTCGCGTAAAGCGAGTGTTCTTCTAGAATGCTCAGTACTTCGTCCAGGTGTTTCAGATGCTCTTCCCATGTTTTGTTGTAAATCAGGATGTCATCAAAGAATACTAGAAAAAACTTACATAGCTGAACTCTGAAGGTATGGTTCATGCATGACTGGAAAGTGGCTGGAGCATTGGTAAGTCCGAAGGGCATGACCAGAAACTCATAGTGACCATAGTGATAGCGAGAGGCTGTTTTGGAGATGTCTTGGTCCCTTACTCTAATCTGATGGTACCCCGAGCGAAGATCAATCTTGGAGAAGTATTTGGCTCCCCGAAGTTCATCCATGAGTTCATCAATTCTAGGGATGGGATACCTGTTCTTAATGGTCTTTTTGTTGAGTGCTCGATAGTTGATGCACATTCGCAGTGTACCATCCTTCTTCTTGACCAATACTACTGAGGATGCGAAGGGGCTAGAACTGGGCCGAATATATTCAAGCTCCAGTAATTCTTTAATTGTTTTCTCGTTCTCATCCTTGTATCTTTTGGGATGCCGGTAAGGAGTGGTGATGACTGCTTGTGTCCCCTCCTCTAGCTCAATAATGTGTTCAAAGCTTCGGTTTGGCGGTCTACCTGATGGAAGGTCTCAAAAAACCTTTTCATGCTTCTGTAGCAAGGCCTGAATGTCACTTGGGTGTCGTGTGCTGGTTTCTGGGTGTTTCCTAAAGGTGACCAAACATTCTGCAGCCCATTCTATATCATCCTGTCGGAGGACTGCCTCCATTCTCTGTGACGAGACCGGTTTTGGGGGATAAGTGTTCATGCCCCTCAAAACTACTCGTTTGCCGTCTGGCCCCTGGAACTCCATTTCCATTGCCCTGTAGTCTGTAGTGTATTTCCCTATGGAATAAAGCCACTGAACACCCAATACTACATGAGTATCCGATACATCTACTACATAGAAGGAATCTGTCATCTGATAGTTACCTAAGGTGACATTCAATTTTTGAATCCAGTAGTTGCACTCCATGCTGGAGTTCCCGGCTACTGCTATAGTGAATCCTTCAAACTTATCGGTCTGAATACCTCTCTTGGCTACCTAAGCAGAGTCAATGAAATTGTGGGTTGCTCCCCCATCAATCAATACTCCTACTTTGTGACCCTGTACTACTCCTCTGATTTTGAGAGTATGGAATCTTGGTACTCCAGATAATGTAGCAATGACTCCCTCTAGTGTATCACCCTGGTGTGATTCTTCCTCAACTACCCGTAGTTCTTCTATGGCTTCCTGCTCATAGTTATCCTCATCACTGTCCGAATATATCTCGATGTAGTGAGCCTTCGCCTTCCTTGCACACCTGTGTCCTGGTACCCATGGTTCCTGACAAGTGAAACATAGTTTCTTCCTCCTCAAGTCTTTCCTAGTGTCCTCGTCTAACCATGTTTTCTTGGGAACATCCTGCTGGAATGGTTCTTGTCCTTGTCTCTAACAGGAAAGTCGGTTTTGAGCGGGAACCTGTTCTTGGGGACTGAATCCTGTAGATCTCTGGCTCTGCTAATGGCATCCTGCAGAGAGGGGTTTGTAGGCTTTCACCCATCCTCGTAGTGGCTCTGTTAGGGCCTCAGTGAATAACATAGTCAACCTGCTCTCTGACACATCTGTTACCATGACCGCTATCCTCTGGAATTCTAAGATGAAGGCTTCTGCACTACTTGTCTGTTTGAGTTGAGCCAACTCCCTGAAATGTATCTTTGGATCCTTCTTGTCAAACCGCTCCATGAGCTTCTGAGTGAACTCATCGTAGGAGTGTATGGTGTTGTGACCCAATGTCACCAATCCGTGGTTCCACCACTCGTGAGTTTCTCCGTCCAGGTGGAGTGTAGCCAACTTAATGGCATCTGTCTCTGTCATGGGATTGAATTGGAAATAGGTATCCAACTTTTGAACCCATATCCTCGCTGAACCTCCACGAGTCCCATCAAAGTTTGGGATGGTCAACCTGCCCAAGGTCTTCTACAACTCATAGTTGTGATTGAATCCCTTGTTGAAATTCCTGGGCCTGTTCCTACTTTTCATGTTGCAGAAATCCGAAAAAGACATGTCAGCATGAAACTCATCCCCTAAGTCTTTATATTCCTGCAAATAAGCCCCAAAAGGTTCGCTAGGTTCTACCTACATGACTGGACCACCTACTGTATCTGCCAAGAAGTGAGGCATGGTAGGCCTGTTGGAAGGTCTGCTATATATGTGCGGTGTATTCTGTATATTAGTGTATGCAACCTTTCCATTGCTGCTTGTAGATCCTTGATCTACCGGTGAGGGAGGTGTACTGTTGATACCTATTTCTGGTTTCGCAGATAATCTGTTGATTGCATTGAGTACATCTTTTTGCCCCTTGGCTAAGTCTTGCAATGCAGATACTAAGTTGCGAAACTCCATCTTGTCCTCCTCTTCTCCTGTTCCTTTTCCCTAATCAGAGTGTATACTTGTTTGTTCCATGTCTGAGCTGATATCCTCTAGTTGGATATCCTCAAATTCCCGTGTATCTACTCTTTCTTCTCCTATAGGTTACAAAAAGGTCTCCTCCTGTATTCATCTATGTTTCATTTCTTAAGCCCACAGTTGGCCTAGAAGATAACTCTGATACCACTGTAATATCCCAAATCTCGATATTTTCTAATTCAAAGCAAATACGCTGATACAACTGGGCATGCAAACTGCCATGCAAAAATCCCTATTTTATAGCAAAAATTAGGGTTAGGGTTTGTAGGATAGAATGAACACTTACCACTGATAAGATGGCTGGACTGCTCCTGAGAGAGTATGCATGCATCAAGAGCTGAATTGCAGATGAACTGATATCTTCTGCTTCCGGTGAAACCCCAGCAGCACGAACCCCAGATCAGCTAAGGGTGACGTTTTCAGTGAAGGAGGTGTCTGATGCAGCTGCTGATTTGCAGGACTAATAGCCTTCCCGTGCCGGAGAGAATGCCTGGCACATGCGGAAGTTCTGAGGTCTCTAGGCAGGCTAGCGAATTGTTCTAGAGGTGCAGCTGCTCACGCCCCCTGACCCCGAAATGGCTGATAACTGCTCAGAATGAGCACGATCGAATCTGATAATCATCGAGTACTGGAGTAAGATGCCGATGATGAGAATGGTGCTTGGGTTTCGAAGTAAAACTGAGATTTGAAGACCCAGCGAATGATTAGGGCTTTTTGGCTGAAAACCCCTTATGGCTGCACACGTGCCTCTGCAACAATCTCTGCAGTATACTGGATAACTATGAATGAATGGAAGAGCAAATGGTGAACCTGTATGGCTTACCCTGAATGAGACTAGGGAAGATATCTTGCTGCTGAAACCCCGCTAGCTGAAGACGCCGTCTCCAACCTCAACTGCTGTGCTGCTATTCAAGAGCTCCAAAATAATAATCATCAAAAGTGACTCTCCTTTCACTTTATCTTCCTTTTATAGCTTTCAACTGCGAAGACCCTAATCGTTGACCTAATTAGGTCACTTTATTTTCTAATTTGCAGTTGATTTGCATGCATGCGCATGGAGACTTAAATGAGTGCATGCATCATTAAATAACGCTTAGATGGCATGCATGATGGTGGCCTTTGGCCCTTCTTGACCTAATGGTGATAACATGATGATGCCCTAGATTTTCTATAGATGGCATCAGTCTTTAGATGATTCCCTAATTGTCAGTAACCGCTTGAACCCACAAAAATCACATAGGTTAGCGGTTTTGGTCTTCAATGCCTAATCAGATGAGGACATTACATTTGTCGCGATGGAATCTTGGTCGACCCTGCTAAAATTGCGATCATCGTCGACCTACCACCACCTACTACAGTGAAGCAACTGAGAACAACATTGGGACATACAGGATACTATCGAAAATTTATCAAAAGATATGCGTAAGTGACTGCTCCGATGGAGAAGTTATTGAAGAAGGATGTTAAGTTCCAGTGGACAGAAAATTGCCAAAAGAGTCTAGACACTTTAAAGAACAAGATGGTTACAACACCCATACTTGTATTTCCAGATTGGAAGAAGGAATTTCATGTACATGTCGATGCGTCATTTGTTGTGATTTGCATGGTACTAGCACAACCTAGAAAATGGTCGATTGATCATCCTATTGCCTTCGCTAGTAAGAAATTATCAACAGCAGAGAAGAACTATACCAAGACAAAAAGAGAGGAACTAGCTATGGTATACGCTCTACAGAAATTTCGACACTACTTGTTGGGTGGACATTTCAAAATGTACACAGATCATTCAACGTTGAAATACCTGGACAATAAGTAGTGTCGGGGGGGAGTATTTGTCGGTGGCTTCTCCTTTTTCAGGATTTTCACTTTGAAGTCATTGTTAAGCCGGGTCGACTCAATTCAGGGCTAGACCATCTGTCGAGGATCGAGCGTGGAGAAGAGCCTGGTAATCTCGATGATAGTCTCCTTGACGCACAATTATTTGCGATAACAATGTTTGATGATCACTATAGAGACATCATACAATTTTTGAGTACGGGCTATGCACCAGCTGAATTTAACACCACATAGAAGAAACAACTAGTTGTGCGAGTTGCAGACTACCAATTGATTTCTGGACAGTTATATAAAATGGGCCCCGATGAGATTCTTCGTCGCTGCGTCCGAGCGACCAACGATACTTAATGAAGCGCATGCTGGTGTCACGGGAGGCCATTATGTTGGAAAAGCTACAGTGCAAAAGATATTGCAAGTAGGATTGTGGTGGCCCACCATGCATGCGAATGCTTGAGAATACTGTCGCAGTTGTGATGTCTGTCAAAGAACCGGAAAGTTGTCATCATGAGATGAAATGCCACTAGTACGCAAATAACTTTGTAGGCATTTGACAAACGGGATGTTGATTTTGTGGGACCTATTAGTCCAACAAGGAAGACAACAGGTGCAAGATACATTATTACTGCGACCGATTACTTAACCAGATGGGCTGAAGTAGCACCGGTAAAAAAATGTACTGTTGCGACTGCTGCCAAGTTCTTGTTCAACAATGTTGTGATTAGATTCAAATGCTTGAAGATTTTGATAAGTGACCACGGTACACATTTTGTCAATCAGTTGATCGAAGGATTAACTGAAGAATTCCATATCCAGCATAGAAAGACGACACCATATCACCCTCAAGCGAATGGTGCTGTCGAAGTATTCAACAAGATCCTGGAGAGTGCGTTGACAAATATTTGCAATGTTCAAAGAGACGTCTAGGACCAGAAAATTCTTGCAGTTCTGTGGGCATACCGCACGACCTGTAAGAAGTTGACAGGCCGAACTCCATTTCGCCTGGTGTATGAACAAGAGGCTGTGATGCTGATGGGATGTATTGTACCCAGCCTGAGGATTACCGCGATTACAAAGATGACAGATGTTGGTGCTGTCGAGGAAAGACTATTGCAGCTGCTATAGTTGGAAGAAGATCGTTTTGATATAGGTTATCATCAAAACGATCAGAAGGAACGACAAAAAGTATGGCATGATCGACACATCAAGAATAAGCAATTTCAAGTCGAAGGACTTGTTCTTCTGTATGATAACAAATTTTTAAAGCATCCAGGAAAGCTGCAAACACACTGGATAGGACCGTATATTGTAATTCATATCACTGACGAAGGCGTAGTGCAACTACAAAAGTTAGATGGAAGCCTTTTCAAAGGATTGGTGAATGGAAGTTACCTGAAGCCCTACCAGGATAGCTCGACTTGGTCGACAAAAAAAGAGAAAAAAAAAGAAAAAGAGAAAAGAAAAAGAAAAAGAAAAAGACAAAATCTTCTGTCGCAAGAGAAAGAAAAAGCCGTTGCAGAATGTCTGTTCGTTGCAAATGAAAAATGGTGGTGAAGACAATTCGCTTATCACAACGAACGAAATATGTCGAAGGTTGAATATAGGTTGTAGGAAAGCAAGAGATGTCATCAAATCTTTGTGAGTTGCAGAAATGATAGCAGGCCATAACTAATTAAAAAACGTGAGCGATTTTGACGGCGTGCTTTTTGGTCACTTTCGTCATTATTGCACAATAACTACCACTGATGTGACAGGTGAGTGACGGTTTGCGTGGCGGTTTGCGTATATTGATTCAGACGATCGACCCATGTGACGGAAATCGCTGCTACCTTTCCATTCATTGCCCACTCGTGTGAAGGACTGACTGATTGAATGGGTAGACGTTATCACCTTCGCACCCAAGTTTCGGTTCATTCTGCTACATCCGAAGTGAGAGTGTTCCATTGCTATCTGCAACTGCAAGAGCCAAAGTGATTTTTTCCACAGAGTATGGTTATTTCCATTTCCAGTACAAGCATAGTTGCAGAATCTGGTGTCGCTACCCCTTCACCCACACTCATTATGGAAGGCACTGTTGGTTATGTTCTGTCGGAAGTGGTGGTTTCAGAAGAAGTTGAACAGATCCCATTCATACCTGAAGTGAGGTTACAACCAGTCCCACCTAACATGTCAAAGAGGAAACGATTTAGTAGTCGTAAGAAAGCAGCAACACCACTACTAGAAGACGAAGAAGCAGCGGTTGAAATTAGGCTATCGGCTGATATTCCACCCAAACCACCTGGTGCACTGAGGAGCAAAACCGCCAAAATGCAAAGGATCCATTGGTAAAAGCAGCCGGTTCGAAAAAGAGTTCGGACAACAGTGAATAACGACAAGAGCCTGCGACGTCAACTTGAACTTTACAAGAAGCTCAAGATATATTTGGTGATGTCGATGAACTTTACAAGAAGCTCAGGATATATTTGGAGATGTTGATGAACTTTTCTCTCGTCGGTTCTAACGCTCTAAAGAAATAATCTCTCAAAAAGAAAGAAGGAAAGCAACAACAGAGGTTGCGAAGAAAATCGAAGAGGCGGAGGCACTTTGTGCCAAGGTAGTCGAGCAAGTTTCTTAGACGTGGAAAGCTTTGATTGACGATGCAGAGTTAGAGAAAGTTACAGAGCAGTTGCGCACTGTGGAGACAGAGGTGAACCAGATGAAGAATGAAATGAAGAAGCCGCCCTTAGCAAAGAAAATGGCTAAGGCTGCTAAGATGAAGAAAGTATAACAACAAGTAGCAACACTACGAACACAACAATCAGAAGCAGACTGACAGGGTCACAAAATTACATGCAAAGGCAGAAAGAGTTATAGGTATTCTTCAACTTGTACACCAGAAAGTGCAATAAGCGGTAGAGTCAGCAAGACTTACAAGTTTAGAACACATCAGTTCCGACCTTGTGGAGAATTTGAGGAAGAAGGAAGCATAAGTACGGGAGGAGACCATGCAGATAGTGAAAATATTTCAGGATTTTCAAAGTAAGGTCATCACAACAGAGGTTTCAGACTAGTGTGGATCGGGACGAGCCACAGGTGAGTGTTGGGGGCCTGTTGGTCCAAGGAAAAGATAGGCTGAATTTTGAATTCTGCTTGGGAATATGAAGATTTCGGTCGCACGACAGAGGAAGAGAAGCTGCGACGAGAGTTGCCGCAACGGAAGAGAAGTTGCAAAGAGAGTAGTTGCGACGGAAGGAACCACGACAGAAGAAGTACAACGCTTGGAAAGTACAACTCGATTGATCATGGGTAAGAAGTCAGTTAGAATAACGCATACTTTGGTAATAAAGTATCTTTGTATTTTTGGGCCGATAGTGCCTATTGTCAGTGTAATTGAATTTATGATAATATGAATGACAACCTGTTGGCTAACATAATAGAGTCAGTTAATTACGATATGTAAGGGCTTATAGAAGGGAGAACCCAAGTGGTGTGCAGGTTGGTTTTCGTCGGCTCCTGTCTTAGTAAGAGTTGTAGAAGTTGTAGAGTTGTATAGAAGAAGGTCGATCCAAGGTGTGTGCGGATCGATAATAGGGTGAATGAGAGGAAAACTTTAGAGACCTAAGACTAGAGAGCATGAGAGGAGAGAGGTCTATATAGATTGTAGAGAAGATCTAGAACAGAGTCTACAAGCTTTGTGCGCAGACGAAAGGTGCTATATATTTCTCATGCCAGATGAAGAGCGCCTTTGTGGTTTTTCCCATATGAGTTTCCACGTTAAATGTTGTTTCTGTGTGTATATGATGAATATGTTTATGTTGAATGAATGTATGATGCGAATGAGTAGATCTTACTAGAGTAAATAACATTTGTTTATAAATAAGTTCTTGTATGCATGTGTCGCACTGTTGGTAGACAACATCTGTGTAAGACTTTATATTAACTGTTGTAATCTCCATCGACGGATAAGTATCTTGAATGAGCATACTAAGAATAGGAAATACAACCCTTGACTTCAGTCGAGTGAGTTGGTAAGGTGACGTGAGAGGAGAAATCCCCACCCAACTGCAGAAACCTGGTTTTGGCAGTTACCCATAAAGATATCTTTGGTGAGACAGCATTTGCGTCGCAGGTGCTGTCGATTGAGCCCTGCTCTGTCGTGCCGGTATCTTGGGCTTTGTTGACGGACAAACAAGGGTCTGAACCTGGGTCGAAGGGAGAAACGCCAACAGTAGGTCACAACTTTGGTTTCCTTCCCTCTACCATCCTAAATAAGATCACCTTAAGGGGAAACTACAAGATTTGTGATAACATTTTTGGTGCCGTTGCCGGGGAGGTAGAGGCTTAACTTGGTTTATCTTACTTGCCTTCGGTGTCTATGAATGCATTTTATCATTCCTATCACATCCCTTTTGTGATTGCATTTTAGTGGTTAAATTTTTACATTCACTGTCACTCACCTCTCCTATGACATTATTTTTTTGGGTGAACACGACAATTTGTTCACCTGGTGACTCCACAACGCGACTCCACTGGAGGACTGACCCATCATTTAACACTATACAACATGACTCCACTAGGAAGCGAACTTGTTACGCTGCACCTATACCCAGCGCACCTTTAGGTGTACCCTAGGGAGAGAAGGCCAATTTTTCGACCAGGAGGGGTGTTATCGAGCAATGGTGGTCATGGCTGGGCCCTTTGGTCATTCTTTAGGGGTACTATGGCTTAGTGGCATTGCGGACTGCCCTTTATTGGAGTTTTTAACCTCGGGGTTGGTCTTTGGGGCCCCTAAGGGTTGACCACTGGGTCACATGGCTCCATATTCTGTTTATGTGCTCTGGTGGCCTCTGCTTCAGCAGTGAGACATTCGTCTCCCTTCACAGCCACTTAGGACACCCTCCTGGCCCTTCAGTCAGTGGGTTCCTACTCTCCCTGGCCTTATCTCCTCAGAGGAAAGCCACCCTCCATGCCAGGATTTTTCATGCTTTGAAGAGGGCGTTGAAGGATTTTACAACATTCTAGGGGTTAGATGGGGTATAACGCCCTCCCTCCCGCTCACTCCAGCCTTTCGTTCAGAGTGATTCGCTTATTTGAGCATGTTTTGGCTCCTGGGGGTACAAGTATTCCTGGTTGTCTACCTTAAACCTACCTTAGGCTATGTTTTATTATTATTTTCTTTTCATTTTTAGTTGACATTTTATAATGTCAAGTTGACTTATTTTAAGGCATGTAGGCTTGTATATTTTGTAAATAGTGAGTGTGAGATCATATAAATAGATCTCCTCACTTTCATTTTAAAGACAAGACCTATGGGATAATACACTATGCATCAATTTTATCCTTTTGGGGCTCTTTGAAGGGAGGCACACCTCTAGAGCAAGATCTTTTCTTGGGTTTGATGATGAGGCTTTGGTGTTTCTATTGGTTTGATGCTCTTGCTAAGGTGATGTTGGAATTGTTTGCTTAACACATGCACAAGGAGTTATCTAGGATTGCATCTTGATTGCTCTTTGCTATTTGTTGATGAATGATTTTATGTTTATGGATTGAATGGTAGCCATTAGAGCTGCATTTTATCTTTGGCTAGGTCTTCTTCAACTTTTAGGCATCTTAAACTTAGGAAGTACATCCTCCCTAGGGTACCTCTAGGGCTAGATCTTTAGAACTCTAGGAGTAGTCGTAAACCTAGGTTAGTCTCCTCTAGGGCTTGCTAGTCTCTTCTTAGATGCCCTAGGTTAGGATAGAGTAGAGCTAGGGTTACTTCCATAGGCTTTAAACATTTCCTTTTCCAAAAAAACCTAGCCTAGGGTTAGTTAGGTTGCATTTTCATGGTAGGATAGGGTTAGTTAGGTCTGCATTTTGTAAAACAGAAAAACCCTTAAAATTCCAAAAATATTTAATTTTTCAAAATTCTGATGCATCCTACAATTTCGGCCTACCCACATTGTCCATGAAACTAGAAGGGCGTCATCATTTGACCTGACAGAACCCTAGGACGAACTTGTTGCAGACTGTAAAAAAAAAATTGCAGACTGTCAAAACAAAAAAAATTCAGAAACAAAAAAAAAAATCCATTTTTTTGTTCTAAGGTGTTGCGCCCTCCTCTGCCCAGCTTGTAACCCTGAAGGTGTCAGCATCACATCTGGGATGAACCCCGTTACAGCTAGGGCTGACTTCAAACCTGCTGCAGCAAAGCCCTACCTCCTAAATCCTAGTGTTCCCTTTTAAAGCCCAACACCCTCCTATTTTACCTCGTTCTTCCCTTAAGCAAGCCTGCTAAGCCTAAAACGAGGCCTTAGAGGCCCTAACAAGGGGGCCTCTCAGCCTTAGCCCTCTGCTGCTCCATATAACAGACCTGCAAAACCAAGAAACAGAGGTTAGTATGTGTATCTAAATGACAAATTGAGGATCTACTGTATGCTGCTATTTATGGTTGTGAATGGTGAAATGATTGGTGCTAATACTGATGTTAAACACCTTAAGAAAATGCTATAAACACTAACTATTGCTCATTGCTGATATAACCAATGACAGTTAGGACAGTCTATTTTCAGACCATATGTTCTCCTTAAAACAGGTGTAGTTGGGAAGCTATTGGCTTCTATCCTCGGTCACACCCTTCTAGGTTGCTAGTGACCTCGCCTTATCCTAGCAACCCTTTCTCCTCCTCTTCTCTACCTCTAGTTCCCTGCCCTAAGTCTTATTCTTCACCATCCAACCTTAAGGGCTGCCCTTACAGTGGCAGCCCTCCCTTCTCCCTTCCTTCGAACACCTACACAGTGACAACAAAGAATTAGTTCACATAAAATGCTAGTTTAATTGCTATAAACAAGTGGATGCAAATTGTTGTATGAGTTTATAGTTTGATGCACATAATTACTGTTGCTGTCATAAACTGTTTACATGTGTGACTGATGCCATTTATTACTGCATACTGTTAGTGATTATGCTATTATACTGATACTTACTACAAATAATACTACTACTGCTATAATTCTTCATTAAACTCCAAGTGATAATGCTGCCTCAATGACCATTATATGTCACATACACTGCTGTACTTAAATACTGATATACATGTGTATTTCTAACATGGTAAATATTTGGTTTGTATGGCACATACTCAAGCTAGGAATGCATTTGACATCTGAATAAAGAAAGCTGTCATATTAACTGATATATGCTGCTGTACATGTACTTTAAACAATGATAAATACTTTTGATTGCATTTATTACTAGAGAGGCTGGGATATGAAAGTAACTGAATAATTGTGGATGGCATTCGTTCCTTATAATTGGTTATTAGGTTGGTGATTCTCCACACTAGTGTGACTTTGCATACTAGTTGTGNTGGTATATGAAAGTAACTGAATAATTGTGGATGGCATTCGTTCCTTATAATTGGTTATTAGGTTGGTGATTCTCCACACTAGTGTGACTTTGCATACTAGTTGTGAGAGTTGGTTATTTCCTTTATCATTAAACAACTGAGTTAATGCCTTAATAACTACACTTGTATTGTTTCATATGCACACTTAGTTCATCCTTTCCACACATTGATTTGACTCCATTAGGCACTGGTCGCTAACAACCTCGAAAGAGAATATTTTTGTGTTTAGTGTCTTTACAGAGTCGAAATAGGGCTCTTCCCTAGGAAGCTTCGGCTTTTGAAGCAGTTGGGAGAAGTTGACTTAGGTGACAGTGGTCACTTCCTCCTTACATGCTTAATGGTGGCTTGGACTGCCATTTCAATTGGTAACATTTTGGCGCCGTTGCCGGGGACCATTTCAAAATTTGGAGCAATTGATCCCGAGTCATTCACACCCTTGGAAAGAACGACATTCGGTAAGAAAATTGAGGTAAGTTTTTCTTGGTATTTTGAAAATATTATTGTCAAAGACTAATCTTGCATATCTTACCTGGCGACTCCACAAAAAGAAGCCCGACAAGGCTTAACATTTTGGCGTCGTTGCTAGGGACCTCAAACTTGTTGAGGTGATTTATCCAGGCAAGAATGACATTTTGGTAAGTCTTGATGTCCTTGACTTTATATGATTATTTTTAGAAAGAACTTGTTAGGCACAATGCCACATTGAGAGGTGGGGGGAGGTGAATCAGTGTGGGAGGACTTTGACCAATTTTCACTGCTTAAACAGAGATCATCAATTGCAATCTAGAAATTTCATCAACATTAATCAATCACATCACAGGAGACACTTCATAAGATAAACTTGTAAACTTTATTATATCAAATTTATGAGGGTTACAATGGAAGACTGCAATCTTCTCGATTACACCAACTCCAACTGACTGAGAAGCACCAACTTCTATTCCAAGACTCTGTTTGGTTTTTCTTAGTTCCAGCTAAGAAAATGTGTACAAGACCCTGCTTGCATTTGCATATGAATTCTTTGTCTTATTATATTTCATCTGCCATTTGTCATGTCCTCATTTAGTTATCTCTGTTATTGTCATCAATCAATCATTAAACTGCTGTACTATTATGTCAACACCATGTACACTATCATGTCATTGTCAAGCTGCTCATTAAGATCATGTCACTGCTGTCACCATCAAGTCTTCAAGTCTCCTGAAGAATCAGTGCTGCTTGTCTTCAAAGAGTCTGTTCATGCCAAATTCCAAGTTCTATTCACATGCTGAGATCTTTCAATACTCAGGTGTTCAGGCTCATACCAAATTACCACAGATTATGTTCATGCCCATGTCAAAGTTGTTTGTACAAGAGTCCCAAAATTATAGCATGGAAATATTCAAAAACATATGTTGCTATTTTGATGCCCTGGACAGAGTTGTACTGCTCCTTCACCATCTTGCTACTTCAGTCCATTCTAGATTCCCGAAAATTCAAGAGAAAAGAAAAAAAATCAGACTTGAAAACAATATATCAGACTTAAAAATTATGTCTGCAGCTGCATAAGTAGCCCCCGAATTACACAGCTGATCACATTCAGTCTAACCACCGAAATACCTCAAGCTGTGGCCCGAAATTCAGAGATGAAATTAACTCAGCTTTTAGCTGCTGCTTGCCATAGACACCCGAAAATCGGATAATAAAACAAACTCAGATCAATTCTGTCCCAAAAATCAGGGCTGAGATTCACACCACCGAATTTATGCAGCTGCCTCAGAGCACACCCGAAAATCTTAGAGCTAGAACCACTGAATTTTTTTGCTTGCCTAAATGAGGTCGTTGACTTGGTTCTTTATACTCATTTTTCGTGGTATTTTTCCGAGCCCACTTGCATGAAGTATGTTTTATTTTTATTGCAATTAATTTATTTATAATTTTTATTTTTATTTTCTTTTTGGATTAGGCCGACTTCACATGGTTTCTATTTGGTCTTCAACAATAGACCATGGGCTCCATACTTTGTTATGATCTTCATCATCATACAACATAGCAAGGGCTTCTTTATTTAACCCAAGGGCTTTCCATAGGCATAGGCTTCAAAAGACTTTGTCAAGGGTTTACAATTTTGTATCATAGGTGCCACATACTCCATTAAGCAAGGCTTCTTTTATACTAGAGCTTCAAGGTATCTTCAAGGTCCTTTTGAAGGCAAAGACCCAAGCAAGGGCTTCTCACTATGTGTGCAAGATCAGGACTTCCACAAAGTGATCATCATTTAAATGCATTAGGCTTCCAAGGGCATCATCATCCATATACTACTAGGCATTCATGGTACAAGGACTGTGTCCACCATATGTGTGTGATCAAGACCCAAATCTCCATCACAAGGGTGTCTCAAACCCCCTTATCAACTATCAAAGGTTCCATGTCATCATGTGCAATGGGCTTCAAACACTTCAAGGATTCCATGACCCCATTAACCCACAAATGACCACATAATGGGTCATTTGGCCCATTTGGTGTTTCAATACCCATATCATGCCATGTCATCAATATTGATGACTATGTCATTATTGGCTTCAATGCCCAAGCTACCATTTCCTTCTTGCCATCAACATTTGTCACTCCTTGCCATGTCATCAATCTTTATCTTACCTTTGTCATTAATGGTTTGTCATCAATGACAATCTTGCTCAACAGAACTAACCTATAGGCTTACCTGGCGACTCCACAAAGAACTCAGCCCACCCAATCAATCAGGTACGCCCTTGTTTTGTTTAGTACTTTGGTGAGATTTGTTTAACTAACGTGGCAGGTCTCTCCTGGCGACTCCAATCAAAGAAAAATAAAGAAGTACTTTTCAAAGACAAGGAAGCCTGGCAAGATGGCGTCTAATTACGAACTGTGGATGGATATATTGGATTTTTCGCACATTCCGGGATTTCCACACAATAATGCCATTCAAGATGATGGGAAGGTGCTTTTCCCATTATTCCAACAATATAAGTACCATGCAGTAACACATGTGCATGCGTTCATGCAATTCCTTCGGGCAAGCAACATCGAACACGAAGACATCAGAATCAGGCTCTTTTTGCTATCTCTTCACTTAAGAGACAATTTGTCTGTCAAGAATTGGTATGAGGGTTTTCCTCGCAAAAGTTTTTCTTCTTTCAGGCAGTTCATCGATGCATTCAACATGTATTGGGATTACGGTAACGAAGAACAAGAAAGAAAGGCCATGATCAACAGTATATGGGAAGAAACACTAGGAAGCAGCTAGACACAAGATGATTCGAGTGAAGAAATCAAAGATGATATTCCATTTGAATTTAAAGATCTTGATAATCCGACTACTACTGAAATGGAAATAGGTTTCACTCCTCTTGATTTATCAGAATTTCCAAGATATTCAGATGAGTTACCAGAGGTATTCTGGCATGCCTTCAAGGGTGACCATGATAATGCCGTGCATCGTGTTGAGTGGTTTATGACTTTGGCTTCAAAATATGTTATTAAAGAAGAAGAAGATGTTTACATGCGATCATTTGTCCTTCACCTGGGAGGAAAGGCTCTTGCTTGGTTTGTGGGCCTAGATAAAGGAACGGTATCATCCTTTGCAAAATTGGTGGAAACATTTTGTAATCACTGGGGTTCAGAGCGTCGTGACAAATGGATACCTCATGTCAAGTATGCAAGGGACTTGTTCAGTAAGGAAGCCCAAAACAAAGATAAAGTTGAAGTAGCCCTTGTTCAAGGTCTAATTGATAATATCTTAAGCACGATAGATAAAGCTACCCAAGCAGATGAATATGATGATGGTCCCATATATGAAGATCCAAAAGTCCTAATTGAAGAAGCTGAAGAACAGAAGGATAGGGTGAGCTCTCCCTCCCAACATACAACGACTTCTTATGACATCTCAGACCTCTGGGAACATAATGATGGAAATTATGAGGACGATGGTTATTGGACATTTATGGGCCCACCTTTCTATGATTCCTCGACACCAGGTAGCATTATCTCCATACGTTGCAGCGAGAAAGAGCAGCTTGATGAAGTTACTCAGATAGAGCCATAATTTAACACTATTTGGGACGAGGAACTTTCAGTCACCTCCAGCAGGGACATTGAAGACATAACTTATGAAGACCCTGTTGAAAGAGATATGATCATTCCTCCTCCTTATGAGACTAATGACGAAGAATGGCTCAACCCTCTTGCCACCATAATTGAAGATGAAACATCGCCAGACTTTGCAGATAGTTGTCATCTAAGTCTCCTGGTTCGAATTCGGCATGAAAAAAATTCGGAAAAAAATCGGCAACAACTTTTTTTTATAAAATTCGGCATTAAATTCGAATATATATATATAAACTTAAATTTTATTTTCGATAGAATAATTAAAATTTTTAATTGTATAACTTCTACCTAAGATGATAAAAATATTTTATATATTGTATAATTTTATATCATTTATATTAATATAGATTTTCAATCAATATATTAATATATATTTTATATAATATATTAATATAGATTTTTCTATTATAACACAAAGTTAGCTTTTACAATGTTATAACACATTTTATGTAATATTTATTATTATGCTAACAAACAAAAAACTCTGGAAAATATATGCTCAACTGCAACAAGCGTCAGGAGTCGAGACTACGGTGAAGACCGAAGCTTGAACCCGTCTGCAACTTTGAAGTTTGCACCCAGTGTCTATGACTCTACTCACGTCCGCAACTCTTCGCCCACGACAATTGCAGCCCCTGATTCTTCGCCCACGAAAATTGCAGCTCGCGACTCTTTGCCTCACGACGGCGACCTCCACAATTCATTCACGGATTCGTAATGGCAGCTTCACGGGAACAATGTGCACGACAGTAGTTTTGGAGGGATAGGGTTAACCCACAGGCAGCAAAAAAATTCGGCGATTTTCAACAGTTTAATTCGCTGGCCATAGAAAAACGCCGAATTTCAAATTTTAAGGCGAAAAAATGCCGAATACAGTGACTTAGGTTGTCATATACAGATGGTCCATTATGATGAAAAGTTCGAAGATTTGGGACCCTGTATCTCTGGTGATTCTGCCATGATGTCCCCATCATACTCATCCTGTAACAAGGAAGCATGCTGCACAGAGGACTCTTTTGTAGATATTCAATATATGCTGAGCCTAGGTTATCACTCTCAGTTGTGCTCCTCAAGAAGTGTTGAAGAAGTTGTTCAACCCACTCTACCCTACATCGGTAAGCCCTTAATGATACATCTCGAAAAGACCGAGGAAGGTAGGTGGACATATATGATTTTCATCCCTCAGTTTCATGATATTTATTGTTTATCTTTTCATTTGAAGCATGAAGGTATGAATTATATTGTTGACAATTTCAGAAGTTCAAGGGTTATTGGGGTTACTAATGTGATTGTGGAAAAGATAAGCAATATACTTGTATGTCCAAAGAAATGCTTGATTAAATGCAGAGACAGGTTGTGGCTCACATATGAAGATTTATGAGATCCAACTATACGAATAGCCTCCCAAGTTTAGGATTTATGGGCGAATTTCAAGAAGCATTTTTTCTTAGAAGACATGTATGATGAAAGTGTCCCATACATAAGTCCGCTAGAAGCATGGATAAACAAAGCTTGTCAAAGCGATACTTCTCCATGGCACCAATTTCAAGTATTCCAGGTTCTTAAGAAGGTTCAGTTTCCCGCACTCATCCAGATGAAGATCCTGGGATAGACTCAACATTACATCAATGAGGTATTGTCATGGATTACACTAAATGACAAAGGTAAGATATCAGGTATGAATTGCTTACTCAGATGGTTACATTGGTGGTATGATTTCACCTAACCTACTTTGATTGACAGGTTTAGGTTAGGTAGGGTTAGTTGCATTAGGCATATTTCTGTGCATTGCATTTGATGTCTTTTCATTGTCTAGTTAGTTTTTATTGTTCTTAGTTTGTTTCCCTCATTTTGCGAACATGGCAGGATGGAAGTGTCTTCCCTTAGATGCTTTTAATCCTCTCAGACATTTTATATGTGTGTAGATGTACAGGTACCGGTAGATTCACAGGTTCTCGAGCAGTCTCAGGAAGAGCGCTCGTCCCACAGTTGGAGCTAGTGTTATGCTGCACATGTACCCAACACACCTCCAGGTGTACCCCAGGGAAAGAGGACCAATTTTTCGACCACGAGGGGTGTTATCAAGCAATGGTGGTCATGGTTGGGCCCTTTGGCCATCCTTTAGGGGTACTATGGCTTAATGGCACTGTTGACTGCCCTTTATTGGGGTTTTTAACCTCGAAGTTGGTGTTTGGGGCCCCTTAGGGTTGACCACTGGGTGACATGGCTCCATATCCTGTTTATGTGCTTTGGTGGCCTTTGCTTCAGCTGTGAGACATTCGTCTCCCTTCACAGCCACTTAGGACACCCTCCTGGCCTTCAGTTAGTGGGTTCCTGCTTTCCTTGGCCTTATCTCCTCAGAGGAAAGCCACCCTCCATGCCAGGCCTTTTCATGCTTTGAGGAGGGCGTTGAAGGATTTTACAGCATTCTAGGGGATAGATGGGGTATAACGCCCTCCCTCCAACTCACTCTAGCCTTTCGTTTGGAGTGATTCACTTATTTGAGCATGCTTTGGCACCTGGGGGTACAAATACCCCTTGTAGCCTGCCTTAAGCCTACCTTAGGGTATATTTTATTTTTATTTTCTTTTCATTTTTAGTTGACATTTTATAATTTCAAGTTGACTTATTTTAAGGCATGTAGGCCTGGATATTTTGTAAAAAGTGAGTGTGAGATCATATAAATAGATCTCCTCACTTTCATTTTAAAGATCAAACTTATGGGATAATACACTATGCACTTGTTTTACCATTGCTAAGGCTCTTTGGAGAGATGTGCCCCTCTTGAGGAAGTTTTCCTAGGTTAATGCAAGTTTTTTCTGGTAATTCTTTGGTGAAGTTCTTTGCTTGGTGATGTTTTGATTTGTTAGATGAACACGAGCACAAAAAGGTCAGGATTCTCATCTTTTTGTTTGAATGTTGGTGGATGTGCATGTTCAAGTCTTATTGGTAGCCCTAGTGCTGCACTTTTTCCTAGGATAGGCCATTACCTTTCATTCTTGTCACCTTAGCAAACTGAGGCACGTCTCCTTGTGAGGGTGCCCTAGGATTTCTCCTTAGTTTTTCTAGGCTAGTTGCTTGATGTAGGAACTCTTCCTCTCTAGGTTAGCCATCCTCCATAGATGCCCTAGGTTGTGGTAGGGATTTTTGCTAGGGTTAGTTCCCTTGGTTTTCACACATTTTTTCTTCTAAAAAAACCTAGTTCTAGGATTAGTTTAGGATTAGTTTTAGGTATGCAATTTTATGTTAGAAACCCTAAAAATAAAAATAAAAATTTTTTTGCACTACTTTCGGGCCTCCCTAAAATTTTGACTACCTTCCCTACAAATTCACTCTAGTCTCTAAAGCCCTAAAAATCCTAAAGTGGAATTATAGGGAACCCTAAAAATACAAAAATGAAAAATTCTCAAAATCTGCCTCAAAAGGCCCTAAAACAGTCCTAATTCTGTGCTAAAATCCCTAAACCAGCTCCCATCCTAAACTCACCCTTAACTGCCTTTCCTAGCCCTCCCTCTTCTTCTATCTGCTGCCGCAACAACCTTTTCTATCCCATCGTCCACCTCCCTAAGCCCTAGCAGCAGTCCTCTATCCCTTGCCCGAACTGCTGTAGCTGCCTTATGCTATCCTTCACCCACGGTCTGAGGCAGAGGTGACTCTGATCTTCCCACATGAATACTGGGACTGTCCTTGCAGTGGCATTCCTCTTCACCCTAACACTGTAGTGTGTTGTCCTTTCAACCACGCATCATCCACACAGTCTGCACACAAACATGAATGTCAGTATTTCAATGTGTAGTTATGCTTGAAGGACACTAACATTTTGCTAGGATACTGTGTGTATCAAGCACTAAAACATCACTGTATTATACACTACCTCAGATTTTGTGAAACTTTCTAATGCTACTACAAATGTTGTAGGTGACTGAATATATATACTGCTGAAACATACTGTATACACACAAAATGCTAGTTTAATTTACTATAAAGGTAGATGCACAAAATTGTGTGAATTTATGGTGTGATAAATTGTTTACATTGTCATTTACTACTATTGCTGTCATT
Source organism: Pseudotsuga menziesii (assembly GCA_001517045.1). NCBI lineage: Eukaryota > Viridiplantae > Streptophyta > Pinopsida > Pinales > Pinaceae > Pseudotsuga > Pseudotsuga menziesii. The sequence continues at coordinate 23,645 of LPNX010598272.1, forward strand.
ATAGATGTGATACTGTACTTAGACATGCAGTCTGCTAATAATCACCCATACCTACATTTACTTCACATTTTATTGATGGTTAGTTAATGCACAAATTTGTATGCAATATGATATCTTATGGAACTTCTTAATGTTGTTGCCAACGCTGTAGATGGTGACTAATACCCACTGATATACTTACCCTTTGTATGGTTATTAGATGATGGTAAATTCTCATAATTGTCATTCATGTTGTAACAATCGCATTTGTCAAAAAGGTTATCATAACGGTTTCATTGTCAAAGTAAAAAAGCGATAACCATACTAGTGTACTTCATAAGCATACACATACTGTCATTTGTGTTGATTTTCTGAGCAGCATCGAGAGCCCTTCTCTTCGGAGAATGGGACCACTTGGTCCGGGACCACGGTGAAGACTCAACCCAGTGTTGAGTAGTGACCATTCTGTTGAATGGTAGATATCTGGTCTGGGACCATGATATAAACCCAGATTTGCCCTGGGTAGACTCAACCTTGTGTTGAGTAGACATCTGGTCCGAGACCACGATGTAGACCAGTTTGGGATTGGTAGACTCAACTTAGTTCTGAGTAGCCATTCTTTGGGAGAATGAAGACACTGTAAGCCCTAGACTGGGTCCGGACATGTGTGTGGCACTTTGACCCTTGATCTATGGGCTTGGTGTGCTTCTCCAAGGGTTAGCTACCCTTGGTTAAGTTACCCTGGTACCAGATCTAGGTGTCACATAGTGTGTGAGATAAAAGCATTAATAACTCTCTTGGTTTATGATGATGTACTTTTGAAATAAAAAAAAAGGTACCACAGGTAATGACCACAGGGGCACTTGGTAAAAGGCCAAAGTCAAAAGTCAAAGGAAAAAAATAAAAGTTCCTTTTTGGTAATAATGAAAGTGAAATTAGGAAAATAATAAAAATATTATTATTTTTATCTTTCCTAATCTTGTCCACCTAAAAGGACTTCTGATAAAAGTCAAAGGAAAAAAATAAAAGTACCTTTTTGGTAAAAGTGAAAGTGAAATTAGGAAAATAATAAAAATATTATTATTTTTATTTTTCTTAATTAAAGAAGGACTTCTTATAAAAGTCAAAGGAAAAATAAAAGTACCTTTTTTGGTAAAAGTGAAAGTGAAATTAGGGAAAGAATAAAAATATTATTATTTTTATTTTTCCTAATCTTGTCCACTTAGAGGTGAACAAAGGCTATAAAAGAAGATCAAGCCTTCTCATTTGTTACACACACTTTTGCTCTCACAAGAGAAGAAGATTATCTTATGTTCAAACCCTCAGCTAGGGTTTTATTAGCAAAGTCCATCTTCAGCATTTTTGCACAGCTATCTTTAGCATTCCATTTTTTGGGCAGATTTCAGCAGTCTGATATTTTTGGGCAATTTTTAGCAGTTTGATATTTTCAGACAGTTTGATATTTTTGGGCAGTTTTCAGACAGTCTGATATTTTCGGGCATTTTTTAGCAGGCTGATATTTTTGGGCAGTTTTTAGACAGGCTAATATTTTCAGGCAGTTTTCAGCAGTCTGATATTTTCAGGCAGTTTTTCAGTAGTCTGATATTTTCAGGTAGGAGAGAGAAAATCTCAGTGTTTTTGAGAAAGCCCTAAATTGGTAATTTTCTGTAATTCTGGAAATTGTGGGCAAAATTATCAGTTTAATTTTTACTGATGAATTTTACAGTTACTATGGTCAAAATCCAGATCTGGATTTGAGGAACTTTTTGAAGAATTTCTTAAGCCATCTCATTTACGAGATGAGCTATTAATGCTTTTGGGGTTTTTGTCCTTTGAAGGTTTCCCCAGTGAAAAATATTGTGTCCATGTGTGCTAATGTGCTGAATGTGTTTCTACTACACTGCTGATCTATTTATGTTTATCTGCAAATTTATAGAGTTTATGCTAATGCTGAAAATTTAACAATTCGGAGTGCATAAGATTTATTTGGTTAATGCCTCGTTGCATGCACGTTAGTGAGGGCTTACTTATGCTATTATTGTAGTGAGACTAACACTGCTACTTACTGCTATAATACTATCTATACTTTCCCTTTACTCATTTTCTAGACTCCATAAGGCACTGTTCCACTAACATCCCCATAAGGAGAACATCTTTGGTGTTTAGTGTCTTTTCAGACTCGAAATAGGGCTCTCCCCTAGGAGGTTTCGACTTCCGAAGTAGTTGGGGACAAGTGACTAAGGTGACAGTGGTCACTTTTTCTACATATGCTTACCGGTGCCTTGGACTGATATTTCATCCGGTAACAAAATCCATTCTATAAATCATAATGAATTCAGATTTACTTCTCCAAATATCACAAACCATGAAAGAATGAATAGAAAATCTAACTGTGCATAAAAAGCAAATGATGAAAGGGATATCTCGGGATCAAATTCTTGGGATGAGGATTTTGAGCATGATTATGAGAATGAACCTAATTACCATGATACCGACCAGATTCCCCATCCATGTAATAAAATGCTCCCAACCACCCCGAGTAAACTAGTGAGTAAGCATCAAACCTAACCAAAGCATTGGGTGAATGATTCTCGAGATTTAGTTAGAAACCCAACTCAAGTAACCAGAGCCGTTAGGAAACAAGTCAAACCTTCTCCTTTTGATTTCTCTGAAATTTATGGGGCACCTCATCTTATGCCAAATAGATACATCGAAAGGTTGCCTCGTTTCTATGGAATGGAAATTGAATCAATTGAAAGTCACTTGGATGCCCTTTGGTATTATATGGAAAGTAAAGGTGCGGACAATGAAGATGTTTATATGCATACCTTAGGAGAATCCTTAGGGGGCAGTGCTAGGTTGTGGTTTGACCATTTAGCTTTGGGATCAATCACTGGGTATGACATGTTTATTAAATTATTAATAGATGAATGGGGTAAAAACATTGATGAGTCCATAGATGGGAAATCAGACAATGACTGTATTGATGAGGATCAACCTGATGAAGACGGTTAGGATAATTCTGACGAAATAACTAGTGACTGTCCTTATCAGACTGAAATTTTCTCCCCTGAGCCAATAATGAGTGTGCCTTTGAATAAGATTTTGAGCGATCTTGCAATTCAAGAGAATGTTATAGACTATTTTAACGATGATGAGCCTATTTCATATTATGATTTGGATATTAACTTGGAAGAGATTGTAGGGCCATCATCACATGAAGAAGGCATAGATAAAGAGGGAGAGAAAAATGATCACCATCAAGAAACATCCTTAGTCGATCCTTTCACCGGTGAATCCATTGAAGCAGATTTAGAAGAGCAACACCATAGTGATTGCCTGGTTGAAGATAATTTGAGTCAATGTTCAAGCCATCTGGACTTTGATCATATCCCTGCAGAAGAAGAAAAAGTTAAAGATGACCAGACTTCTGTTGAGAAACAATCGTGTCATCATTATGTAGTTAAAGACCAAGTTTGCGAGGATGATAGGGAAGTTAAAAATGAACTTATTGCTGTTTTAACTTTTTCCTTATCAAATGGATGATGATAATCATTTATCCTCAGTTGAGCATAACAGGCAGTGTAAAGAAGAGCAATCACATGACAATGATATGGTTGTAAGTGAACCTGATCAAGAGTTGTTCCTAACAAAACATTTTGATGGCTATCCTTGTCCTAACTTCTATGATATTGGTAAAATTCCTCATTCAACCCTTAATCAAGATAGGTTGGTTCAGTGCTTGGTTTTAAACAGTCACGATGAGAATAATCCTTACATTGGATTTGCTTCACATTTTGAAGTTGATCGTGGATTCAAAAGCGTTATTGATTTGAAAACTTTTCCCTTATATAAAAATTTGAAATCAATTAGTTTGGGAGAAAATTTTCAATATCTTGCTTCCACCCTCTTGTCCCAACTTTTTGATAGGGGTTTGTATTCTAATCAAGCTGTTACTTTCGATTTTCAGTCAAGAGTTTGAACATTGTTGTATAATTGGAGAAAATGCGTTTCATTCCCGACTTTTCAGTCAACTTGGATAAATAACATTTTTCAGTTGATTAATATTTCTTATGAGTGGCTAGAAGAAGGTATATAAAGATCAGTTTCATCTTTTCTCCATTTTTGAACAACAAATGGGTTTGATTTCAATTTTAACTTCATTAGATTACATTTTGTCCTCATTTGGTTCTTCCATTTTTTCGGGAGTTAACAGAATTGAGTGTCTAGAGGGGTTGAATCATGAGTTATATTGTCTTCTTTCATCAAGGTCAAAATCACATTTTTTCAATGATCCCATCGGCGTCTTGATGGATGAAGTCTGTAAAAATCAATTCGATCCTTGGCTTAATTTTATTCCTCATTGTCCATATCTTTTTTTGAATATCAAGCAACAAGTTAGAATGGCTTTGATTTCCATTCGCATTAACTATAAACCATTTCTAACTTGTTATATCATTTATTGTAAAGAAAGACGAATTGATATTTTCAGCAAATGGTTACATTGGATTTATGATTTTACGTAGCGCATTGTCTGACTAGTTAGAGTAGGTTAGGGTAGGACTGAATAAGCTCACTTGATCAGTAGGATTTGAGTCTGTTTTTCTTTTTCTGTGCTGAGTCTTTTGGTCATTGAGTTTGGCCCCTTATTTGGTATGAATGTGTCCTTTTAATAAAACCTGCAACTGTTAACAGTTCTTTAGATTAGATTTGTTGTTTCAACATTTTATTTCTAGCATTTACTTTCATGCATTTATTTTCAGTATTATTTGTTATGCCATACACGCTGCTCTGGTATAGTCTGTTTCCATGTGCACAGGAGCAAGTACAATGAAGATGAAGCAGGCATTTGAAGTGCTGGATTGTTGATGATGAGATGGTGTTGCGGACCAGAGATTTTTGAGGTTCTCAAGCACTCTCTCTCTTAGAGAACTTGTCCCAGCTGGAGCCGGATGTTATCACATACATTGTAGCTGGGCTACCATGATACAACAGATGGATATTTTCTCTTTTTTAGAGCTAGTTCCATCATATGGGGATACGACATGGATCGATGTTTAGTACGAGCCATTTTCAGAGCCTTATTTCAGTAGCATATACAGAGCATTCCCATGCCATGACCGAGATTTCCTAGTCCAATGAAATGACCTTGGTGGTGACATAATCCATTTGTGCAGAGTGATAGAAATGGTACACAGTTGACAAATTGGCATTTCAGGTAGAGATATGGTTGAGCAGTTATACAGGTAGTACTTGGATGTATTTCTTGTCTCTATTGGTTATTTTAGTAGCTATGACTTGACATTGATTAACATGTTGTGGTACTATATTTTCTTGAGTGACTTGTATTGTGAGTGGCTAGGTAGTCTTTTATACAAGGACTTTATGTATGCTCATCTTGAACAAACTTAGTCTATCCTGCTGTAATGTCCCTCCCAAGTGACCATGGTGATTTATGTCCTAAACACCTAGTGGTTCTATCCTAGGAAGGGTATTTTGTAAATAAATAAACATTAATGTGCAAACTAGACTAGGATGCAAGTTCTAGTTTTATTTATAATTATGATGTTTTAATGAATTTTATAATTAAGTCATGCCTAGGCAACAAGGAGGGTGCTTGGGTCCAAGTGGACCATGAGTTGGCATTCATGAATGGCAACACTCAAGCAAATCAAGAAAATGCCAAGAGAACTCAAGCCAAAAAGATGGAGCTTGCCAATTCAGTTAGAAGAGAAAAGCTAGGACAAAGGAGGCAACTGCAGAAAAGCTGTTAGGGTTAAAAAGCAGGAAACTTTTGGAGATGCAGTTTCTAAACCAGAGAAGGGCAAGTCAGTCAAAGGCAGGAGGGCGCAGTTTCTAAAAGAGTAAAGGCAAGTCTAACAAAAGCACTAGGGCGCAGTTTCCAAAAAGGTTGAAAAGCTAGGTCTGGGAAAAAGCAAGCAAGTTGGCGAGTTTCTCCTTTCATCCATGAGGGCGCATTGGTCAAGGTGGCTTGGGAATGAAGCTAACTTGCCTATATAGGAAGGAGAGCGCACCCCTCTTCCAACTTTTGGTCATTGTGAATTTGGAGTTTGAGAGTTTGCTCTAAGTGGTTGAGTGATGTGCCTCAACTGAGCTTTGGGAGATGTGTCCCTTAGCATTCTTGTTCGATCTTTGTTCATGGAGCTGGTGTAGCCATTAATGGAGTTTGTTTGCAGGTCTTGAAGTCATCCTCAAGTCTATTCGAATTCTCTTGCGGATCTGGAGAGTCTTCCATCTGAATCTTCCAGATCTAGCTAGATTTTCTTCTTTTCTGAGCATGGGAGATAGAGTGATGAATGGGAATTAGTGGCTCTCAGCCATTAATGACAGTATTGCAAGTATATTTATCAGATCCTGAAGTTCCCAGTCTTTGGAGACATCTGAGGGTTTGAATCTCCAAGTCTCTCATTGATTATAGCTTCTAAATGCCTTGTATTATTGCATCTTATTACCGGTTGAAATGGTAGTCCAAGCCACTGGCAAGCATATGTGGAGAAAGTGACCATTGTCACCTTAGTCACTTCTCCAAACTTTTTCGAAGTCGAAACCTCCCGGGGGAGAGCCCTGTTGCCGCCTTTTCACACACCTGGATCACGTGGCAGAAATCTTCAAGCCACTCGGTGTGTCCTTGGGGGCAAGTCTCGAGTCAAGGCTGTCACCTTGTTCTTGACTCCTCTTTAGGCTCAACTCCTAACGAAGCCAAGGGGGGTAGACCCTATTAAGTTACTAAGGATGATTTCTTAGTGTAATGATGTTGTACTGAATCAGTTATTTAGGAGTTTGAATATTTTAACTATAAGCAATCAAGATGACAAGATACGAGGATACACACGAAAGCACAAAGTTGATACACAATATATATATGAAGCAGAAAAAGACCAGTGCCTTAAAAATGGAGTCAAAAGAGATCAGTGTGCTTGCATGTGTTTGGAATAAATGTTTTGCGATTGCATCTTGGTATATTTTAAGTTAAAATTGGAGTATGAGTTGTTTAAATTAGGCTTAAGGGGGACTCCAGATATACCCGAGAGTACTTGGAGTATGTCCAAAACAAAGCCTGTACGGCTACCCGCAAGGAATATGTGGCCGGAAATGGAGTCTCTGGGGCTGTGTTCGTAACACACCCGTTAGGGTGTGACAGAGATCGGCGCCCCGAGGTCACTTTTCAGTAGGTTCCCGCTTCCTTTGGGTA
>LPNX010598272.1:33257-74107 GCA_001517045.1 Pseudotsuga menziesii
TTGTCCGGTTCACCGAGCTCACTTGATAAAAACCACTAAGTACAACTTAGGTGGTAACAAGCCCTATGTAACTCTGCAAGAGACACTTAGACAACAAATATATCTCGTATGTGTTTAAGGTTAGAGACCAGTGCCTAATGGAGTCAATAAAAAAGTGGAATAGATGTACTACGCAAGTGTATGTGAAATATGCATTTATTTAATAATAAGCAAATGACCAATACCAGTCTCATAACAAGCATGCAATGTCATACAAATATGGAGGATCGTTAATCTAATAAACAAATTTCTTGCAATGTATAATGTTACGAAACAAATGTCATCCATGAGTATTCAGTTAATTTCATATATCAATGCCTTAGAGTTACCATTCCTCTAGTAATATCTGTGACGTGCAATCATAAGTATTTATCATTATCAAATAATAATTTAAAGCACATGTACATCAATATGTATCAGTCAGGGATGCTAATATTATGGCAACAATAGTAGTTTAGGCATTCACGTAGTATAAGAAACAACAACGTGCATGTAACCAAGCATTAACCAAACAATTTGCATCAACTTTGAAAACAAGTTGCATGTGTTTATTAGTAACACTATCATAAATAGTATGCAACAGTAGACATAACCAACATTAACAATGTCCTTCCAATTCATACCAACAAAGGATAGTGACCATCTAACTGATGTTTGCTTGTCATTTCACACGGTTCAATGGATGGAAGTGCAAGGGAAGGTACAACCGAGTAAAAGGGAGGGCCCAAAAATTTAGGGTGCGGAATTTTAGGGCCCGAAAATTTAGGGCGTGAACTTTTAGGGCCTGAAAAATTAGGGCGCAGAATTTTAGTGCCCGACAACGGCGCCAAAATGTTACCGGTTGAAATGGCAGTCCAAGCCACCGGCAAGCATATGTGGAGAAAGTGACCACTGCCACCTTAGTCACTTCTCCAAACTTCTTTGGAAGTCGAAACCTCCTAGGGGAGAGCCCTATGTAACTCTGCAAAAGACACTTAGACACCAAATATATCTCGTATGTGTTTAAGGTTAGTGATCAGTGCCTAATGGAGTCAATAAAAAAGTGGAATAGATGTACTACGTAAGTGTATGTGAAATATACATTTATTTAATAATAAGCAAATGACCAATACTAGTCTCATAACAAGCATGGAATGTCATACAAATATGTAGGATCGTTAATCTAATAAACCAATTACTTGCAATGTGTAATGTTACAAAACAAATGTCATCCACGAGTATTCAGTTAATTTCATATATCAGTACCTTAGTGTTACCATTCCTCTAGTAATATGTGTGGCATGCAATCATAAGTATTTATCGTTATCAAATAATAATTTAAAGCACATGTACATCAATATGTATCAGTCAGGCATGCTAATATTATGACAACAATAATAATTTAGGCATTCACTTTAGTATAAGAAACAACAATGTGCACGTAACCAAGCATTTACCAAACAATTTGCATCAACTTTGAAAGCAAGTTACATGTGTTTATTAGTAACAATATCATAAATAGTATGCAACAGTAGACATGACCAACATTAACAATGTCCTTCCAATTCATACCAACAAACGATAGTGACCATCTAACTGATGTTTGCTTGTCATTTCGCACGGTTCAATGGATTGAAGTGCAAGGGAAGGTACAACTGAGTAAAAGGGAGGGCCCAAAATTTTAGGGTGTGAAATTTTAGGGTTCGAAAATATAGGGCACGCAATTTTAGGGCCCGGAGTTTTAGGGAGGGCCCAAAATTTTAGGGCGCAGAATTTTAGGGCTCAAAAATTTAGGGCACGAAATTTTAGGGCCCGCAAATTTAGGGCACGAAATTTTAGGGCCCAAAAATTTAGGGTGCGAAATTTTAGGGCACGATATTTTAGTGCCCGAAATTTTAGGGCCTAAAAGTTTAGGAGCCAAAAATTTCGGGAGGGCCCTAAATTGGCCAAATATTGATTTTTATGAAATTTTATAAATTTTGTAGACCTAAAACTAATCTAGAACTAACCTCAGACTAGGTTTTTGAAAGAAAGAATGTGTGAAAACCAAGGGAAACTAACCCTAGCAAAAGCCCTACCACAACTTAGGGCATCTAGGGAGGACGACTAACCTAGAGAGGAAGAGTTCCTAGGTCAAGCAACTAGCCTAGAAAAACTAAGGAGAAAATCCTAGAGCACCCTCACAAGGAGATGTGCCTCAACTTGCTAAGGTGACAAGAAAGATGGTAATGGCGTATCCTAGAAAAAAAATGCAGCACTAGGGCTACCATTTAGACTTGAACATGCATCATCAACCGCCATTCAAACAAAGAGATAAGAAGCTTGACCTCCTTGTGTTTGTGTTTAGCCAACAAATCAAAACATCACCTAGTAGAGAATTTCACCAAAGAATTGCTAGGAAAAACTTGCATTAACCCAGGAAAACCTCCTCTAGAGGAGTGCATCTCTCCAAAGAGCCCTAGCAAGGGTAAAACACATGCATAGTCTATTATCCCACGAGTCTTGTCTCTAAAATGAAAGTGAGGAGATCTATTTATATGATCTCACACTCACTTTTTACAAAATATCCAAGCCTACATGCCTTAAAACATGTCAATTTGAAATTATAAAATGTCAACTTAAAATTAAAACAAAATAATAATAAAATATGGCCTAACGTAGGCTCAAGGTAGGCTACATGGGGTATTTGTACCCCTAGGTGCCAAAATCCTCTCAAATAAGCGAATCACCCCGAACGAAAGGTTGGAGTGAGCTGGAGGGAGGGCGTTATACCCAATCTAACCCCTAGAATGCTGTAAAATCCCTCAACGCCCTCCTTAAAGCATCAAAAAGGCCTGTCATGGAGGATGGCTACCTCTGAGGAGATAAGGCCAGGGAGAGGAGGTGCCCACTGACTGAAGGGCCAGGAGGGTGTCTAAAGTGGTTGCGAAGGGAGACGTATGTCTTGTAGCTGAAGTAGAGGCCACCGGAGCACGTAAACATGATATGGAGCCATGTGACCTAGTGGTCAACCCTTAGGAGCATCGGACACCAACCCCGAGGTTAAAAACGCCAATAAAGGGCAGTCGACAGTGCCGTTTGTTATCACATATATAGTAGCCGGGCTACCATATTCTATTTTTCATATTTCAGTGTACTTTTAACCAGTTCCCTTACATATGAGATGAGCATCTATGATGGATCATTATTTGATGATGGACTATAGTACTCTCCCATGCCATGACTGAGTCTCAGGACACTCAGATTTGAGGACTGATGTAGTCATTTAGCCATTTGCAGAGCAGTCAGTAGTGCCTAGAGTTGCATCGATAGTTTTTCATTGGACAAATGTTGGTTCACATTGATGGTTTACATTTACTTGACTCAACAGATATTATCTTGTGTTATGGTTATCATTTCTTTTATATTCATTCTTGTGAAATGTCTTAGCATCTAGTGTCATGATCTGGCGGTCATATAAATATGTGGACTTGGATGTATTGATATTATGTATGTATGTCCCTACTTAGACCTGGAAGTTCTTGACCCATACTCATTGGTTTTACCCTCCTTAGGGAGAATAGAGGTGATCATTCCTACCATACTTTGGCTTGCTAGCGTTGGTTTCATTGTTCACTATCTCCACCCATCCATTGCCTTCCAGTTATGTTTTCAACCCGACCTACTACTTGACTTGTGGCATAGAGGACCTTTCCCCACTAGAGCCTCTATGTTGGACAAGCTTCCCTGTTTATTTGTCTTTCGGCTCTAAGTTGCCTAGGTTGTGTTGGCTAAATCTGAAGCAAATAACACTGCCATCAATACAATGTATTTGGAAATGAAATGAATATCTTATGAAAAATCCCATTCATGAAAAGTAGTGTTTTTGAACATACATGAATGCAAGGCAAGTCTAATAAAATTGGCTTTGAAGTATATTGAAATGAATATCTTAAAATGTTCATGAAAAGTAGTGTTTTTAAACATACATGAATGCATGAAGCCTTAATAAATAAAAATTTGTGTAACAAATGGATTAAGGCTATTGAAAATTGAAGGCCCAAAAAGCAATGGTTCTTAAAAGTTCTATCTAAAGATTGTTGGCCTCACTTGTATTTGATTTGGATTGTGAGCATTTGTCAAGGTGAATGAGCACCTTTGAACGTAACTTATCCATTTGTGAGACATTGCCATCCCCTGTGTTGTTGTTTGTTCGGCGTATGCTAGAGTGAGTATCCCTTTTCCATTTCCAAAGTGTCACAGTGTCATGTGGGTAGTCACCCTTTTAGCCTAACCATTTGATTTCTAGCCCTCACCCTTCACTAGCAAATTGATTACAACTATGAAGTGATTATGGTCTTGAAAGTCTGGTCTGAGTTATAGATAATTAATGAAACTCTATATTTGGTTGATAGATCACCAGTGAAATGATTGCTACTTGTTATAATTGTTATTTGAATGATTTGTAGAGCATGTCTTAACCTTTAAACACTTGCAGCATATGGATGTTAGCCTGGGTTATATTATTGATCATTTATAGATTATTATTTTATCTGTCTGGACATATTGGATATTATTCTTGATCATGCAGAGAACTGTAGGGTGTATGAATATGCACCTTAGATGGATTTGGACTCCCTGAGTCCAATGAGACAGCTTGTTTTCAGTTCCGGGCAGTTACAGTTATGATTTGTCTCAGTGTACCATTCTGGTGTAGTTTTGGCATGCTTAATGGTCTGTCAGAGCAAAGAGATGATTTGTTTGGTTCACCTAGGGCGTTGTATGAGGAGGGTGGTCCAACCACTTGTTTTTACTATATTACCCCCCTTCCAGAGAGCTTGGTGAGCTCAGTTTGACAACGCTGGCACTCTAGGAGGCAGTTTTGGGCATATCATGTTTCTCGAGGCAGATTTAAAATAATAAAAATGGCTACTGAAGAATTCGATTTGGGCTACTAAGGCAAGAAAATGGCATGGGATGAGTTTTGATGATGAGTGTGATGTCTTCCACTCCTTCTCTAGCAGTTTCAGCACTTGGATGGACCCACATCCATCTCTCCGGCATATTTTATCATTTTCTGGAGCTTTTGGAGGCTCATGATTTCCTCAGTGGCACTATTTTGCACTTAAAAAATTATATTATTTTTATTATGCCATGGGGACACACTAGGGGAGTTAGTTAACACCCCCTGGACCCACCATGAGATTTATTTATTTTTATTGAGTGAGATCCTTTCTCCTAGGGTAATTTGGTCCATTAATATATTATATTATTGTATTGATCCATGTACTTTATGTTGAGCTCATCTCAACTGTTGATTAGAACATTTTGATCTTTTAATCTTAGCCACTCATTTGAAAAGCGGTTATGATTCTGGTTCTCTCATTTCTATTTAAAGGAGGGAGCTTCTCATTGTAAAGGGGTCTTTGGCTCTTGGATCTGGATAATAGAAAAACTTTTCTTGTGGAAATTCTTGGATCTCTTTTGCATCTGGTGTTCTTAGATGGTGATTGGATCGCTTTCGCTGTATCCTCCCCTCCCGCCCGCTCTCTCTCCCATGTCTGCTCTCCCTTCCGTGTCCGTTGTATCCTTCCCTCCACAACACTTTCTCCTACGTAGCTTCCTTCCCCACGTCGACGACCCTTCACTGCCCCATGCTCCCTGCACTAGCTGCTCCACGTTATCGCTAGTCCCTCCAATCCTACTCCACAGTCGCCACCGCCTCGACCTCCAAACGTATGATCGTCACCTGTGATCAGTCCATAATTTTTTTAAATTTTTTTAATAATAATATATTAATATTATTATTAATTAAAAAAATTATTATATTATAATAATAATTATCTAAAAAAAAAATCATGGTAGGCTGGCTTTAAACAACCAATAAAAATAAATCAAGGTTCAGCGTAGAAAAATCCCAGTCATTGCCAAGACGGGAGATATCATGCCAGATTGAACCAATTAGACGAAAAGGTCAACAAGAGATATGCAGAACTCAAGGCAGACATCGACAAAAACAATAACGAACTAACAAAACTCAAGGCAGGACTAGAGCAAGGCATCAGTACATTGTAGGCAGAGCAAAAGAAGACGCAAGAAACTCTCAACACTATCTTGGCCAGACTACCGTTACACACTTCAATGCCCCCACCTAGCTATAGCCTAGACCCTTTCAATACACCTCCTCCAAATATGCCTAATTCCCTGGGCCAACCCGACACGATGCCACCACACGAAGTTTCCCTCTTTAACATTCCGTCGATATCAATTCCCCAAGCACACGGATACTAGATAAGGGTAAAGCTAGAGTTATCCAAATTTGATGGTGATGAGAAGCAATGCATCGCATGGATCAATAAAGTCGAGGAATACTTTGATATCCATAACATACCCTACGACAGCGAGAATATTAAGTACGTCGCCATGCAGTTAGAGGGAAGTGCGTACAATTGGTACATGTGGTGGAAGACGACAACTCGAGTCTGTTCCTTTAATTGGAACACCTTTAAAAATGATCTTCTTCAAAGGTTTCAAGGCGTAAGCGAGAAAGACTTCTTAGCCAAGATCACCAGGTTGCAGCAAAAAGGTAGTGTAGATGAGTACACATGTGAATGGGAAGCTTTGGCAACTCGAGTTCCAGCCTTAACTGATGACCAACGTCTCCAAACATACATAGATGGGCTAAAACCGCACATTCAGGAAGAGTTAGAATTACATAACACTTCTACAATGGAGAAGGCAAGACGTAAGGCCAAGATCATCGAGAACAAGTTTAAATGATCCACTCAAGGTAGCTTTGACAAAAACTAGAAATCCTCCCCAATCAGTGAATACAGGAACATCAAGGTATACGACACCGCATCTAAGGGAAGGGGAAAACCCAGTTTAGAAGCCCAGAGGATGAGGGAAGGAAAGTGCAAATATTGTGGAGAAAAATGGGATCCTAAGCATAGATGTTTGCAAAGGAGTAATCCCCAAAAACTATATGCTTACGAAGCCGAAGAAGAAAAAATCTCAGAATATGAAGAGCCAAGTGAGGAAGTTATAGGAACCCAGCATGACTGCCACTCAAAACTAGAAGATGATACACCAGAAATCTCATTAGTCGCCATTACAGGGATATCTCAACCACAAACACTGAAGCTAAAAGGACATATAAAAAACAACAATGTTTCGATTCTCACAGATACCAGCAGTACTCACAACTTTATTAATGTTAATCTCGCTAAAATATTCAACTTATTCATTGTATTATCCCAAATCCCGATATTTTCTATTTCTAAACAATTATTCTGATACAACTGGGCATGCAAACTGCCATGCAAAAATCCCTATTTTATAGGAAAAATTAGGGTTAGGGTTTGTGAGATAGAATGCACACTTACCACTGATAACTAGCTGGACTGCTTTGGATAAAGTCTGCAAGTACTGAGAATTGGATCGGAGAGGAACTGATCTCTCCTGCCTCCGGTGAATGCCCCAGCAGCAAGACGCCCAATCAGAGAAAAAGGTGATGCCCTCAAGGAAGGAGGTGTCCGATGGATCTGCCGTTTTTTAGGGCTGATAGCCTTGCTGTGCCGGAGAGATTGGCTGGTGTATGCAGAAGTTCTGACACCTCTAAGCAGGATAGCGTCTAGGTTCAGTGAGGCAGCTGCTCACACCCCTGGGAGTCCGGAACTGCTGATAACTGCTTCGGATGAGCTCAGATGGAGCTGATAATCACGGAGTACCGAAGTATGTAGCTGATGATGAGATTGGTGCCTAAGTTTCGGAAGGAAACTAAGATTTGGAGGCCCCACAGTTGATTAGGGCTTTCTGGCTGAAAACCCCCCCTTATGGCTGCACACGTACCCCTGCAACAATCTATACCCTGTGCTATATAACTGATGAATGGATGAAGAACAAGTGGTGAACCAGTATGGCTTACCCGGAATAAGACTAGGACAGATGTTTCACTGCCGAAATCCTGTTAGCTGAAGACTCCGTCTCCAACCCCAACTGCTGTGCTGCACGCTGTGCTGCTATCCAAGAGCTTCCCAAATAATAATAATCATAAGTGAGGTCTCCTCTTGCTTTATCCTCTATTTATAAAGTTCAACTGCGCAAAACCTAATCTTTGACCTAATTAGGTCACTTTATCTTCTAATTTGCCGTTGACTTGCATGCATGCGGATGGAGACCTAAAAAGTGCATGCATCATTAAATAATGCTTCGGATGGCATGCATGAAGGTGGCCTTTGGCCCAGGTGGCCCTTCTTGACCAAGTGAGGATGCCCTAGATCTTCTATGGATGGCATCAGTCCTGATTTGATTCCCTAGCTATCAGTAACCGCTCGAACCCACAGGAATCACATAGGTTAGCGGTTTTGGGCCTCAAGGCCTAAAAGGAAGAGGACATTACATTCGTTTTTCCAATGCCTAACATGAAGGTTATGGTAGCAGATGGCAAGATGATTGAAAATGTGGGAAAATGTCACAAGGTTAAGTTACAGATACAAGAGTATAATCTAGAATTCGACTTCTTTGCCATACCTCTTGGAGGAGTAGACGTTGTGTTGGGAATCTAATGGTTGCAAACATTGGGTACTTACTCCGCTAACCATTAAGAGCACATCATCCAGTTCAATTGGCTTTACGGTTTCCAACCACCCCAAACTCAATTGGTTACATCACATCAGATGGAAAGGCTAATTCGAAAAGGAGCTCCTGCTTACGTAATTCAATGTCAAGAGATGGAGCTGTTAACATGTGAAGGAGTTGGCTGCAACCCTCTGGAGATACAAGAGCTAATCCAAAAACATCACAAGGTGTTCCAAGAGCTTACGATGGAGCTCCCCCCAAACAGGAAGACAAAGCACTTAATTGAGCTAGAGCCAGGGGCATAGCTTGTAAATATCAGACCATACAGTGTAATGTCCTCATCTGATTAGGCATTGAGCACCAAAACCGCTAACCTATGTGATTCCTGTGGGTTTGAGCGGTTACTGACAGTTAGGGAATCAACTAAAGATTGATGCCATCTATAGAAAATCTAGGGCATCAATATGTTATCACCATTAGGTCAAAGAGGGCCACCGGGGCCAAAGGCCACCGTTATGCATGACATCTAAGCATTATTTAATGATGCATACACCCATTTAAGTCTCCATGCGCATGCATGCATGTCAACTGCAAATTAGAAATTAAAGTTAATCAGGTCAAAAGTTAGGGTTTTCGCAGTTGAAAGTTATAAAAGGAAGATAAAGTGAAAGGAGACTTACTTTTGATGATTATTGATTTTGGAGCTCTTGAGTAGCAGCACAGCATGTGGCCACAACAGTTGGGGTTGGAGACGGCGTCTTCAACTAACGGGGTTTCGGCAGTGAGATATCTTCCCTAGTCTCATCCAGGGTATGCCATCCAGGTTCACCATCTTCTCTTCAATTTATTCACAGTTATCTAGTATCCATCAGAGATTGTCTGCAGGGGCACGTGTGCAGCCATAAGGGGTTTTCAGCTGGAAATCCCAAATCATTCACTGAGTCTTCAGATCTCAGCTTATCTTCGAAACCTAGGCACCATTCTCATCATCGGTATCATACTCCAGTACCTGGTGATTATTGGATCTGATCTTGCTCATCCTGAGCAGTTATCATCCATTTCGGGATCAGGGGGGCGTGAGCAACTGAACCTCCAGAACAATTCGCTAGCCTTCTTAAAGACCTCCGAATTTCCGCATGTGCTAGGCATTCTCTTCGGCACGGGAAGGCTATCAATCCTGCAAATTCTCAGTTTCATCGGACACCTCCTTCACTGAAAACATCACCCTTAGCTGATTTGGGGTTCGTGCTGCTGGGGTATCACCGGAAGCAGAAGATACCAGGTCATCTCCGATTCAGCTCTTGATGCATGCATATTCTCTCAGGAGCATTCCAGCCAGCTTATCAGTTGTAATGTCCTCTTCTGATTAGGCCTTGAGGCCCAAAACCGCTAACCTTTGTGATTCCTGTGGGTTCGAGCGGTTACTGACAGTTACGGAATCATCTAAGGACTGATGCCATCCATAGAAAATCTAGGGCATCATCATTAGGTCAAGAAGGGCCACCGGGGCCAAAGGCCACCTTTGTGCATGCCATCCAAGCATTATTTAATGATGCATGCACTCATTTAAGTCTCCATGCGCATGCATGCAAGTCAACTGCAAATTAGAAGATAAAGTGACCTAATTAGGTCAAAGATTAGGGTTTTCGCAGTTGAAAGTTATAAAAGAAGGATAAAGCGAAAGGAGACTTCATTTTTGATGATTATTATTTTGGGAGCTCTTGAATAGCAGCACAACGTGCAGCACAGTAGTTGGGGTTGGAGACGGCGTCTCCAACTAGCGGTGTTTCGACAGTGAAATATCTGCCCTAGTCTCATTCAGGGTAAGCCATACAGGTTCACCATTTGCTCTTACATTCATTCATAGTTATCAAGTATACGGTGTAGATTGTTGCAGGGACACGTGGGCAGCCGTAAGGGGAGTTTTCAGCCAGAAAGCCCTAATCAGTTGCTGGGTCTTCAGATCTCAGTTTTACTTCGAAACTCAGGCACCATTCTCATCATCGACATCTTACTCCGGTAACCGGTGATTATTAGATCCGACCGTGCTCATCTGGAGCAGTTATTAGCTATTTCGGGATCAGGGGGGCGTGAGCAGCTGTCTCTCTGGAACAATTCTCTAGCCTGCCTAGAGACCTCCGAAACTCCGCATATACCAGGCATTCTCTCCGGCATGGGAAGGCTATCAGTCCTGCAAATCAGCAGCTCCATCGGACACCTCCTTCACTGAAAACGTCACCCTTATTTGATCTGGGGTTCGTGCTGATTGGGTTTCACCAGAAGCAGAAGATATCAGTCCACCTCCAATTTAGTTCTTGATGCTTGCATACTTTCTTAGGAGTAGTCCAGCCAGCTTATCAGTGGTAAGTGTTCATTCTATCTCACAAACCTTAACCCTAATTTTTGCTATAAAATAGGGATTTTTGCATGGCAGTTTGCATGCCCGGTTGTATCAGCATATTTGCATAGGAATAGAAAATATTGGGATTTGGGATATTACAGTGGTATCAGAGCTATCTTCTTGGCCAGCTGTGGGCTTAAGAAATGAGACATAGATAAATCCAAAGGGAGACCCTTTTGTAACCTATAAGAGGAGAAAGAGTAGATACATAGGGGACTTCGAGGATATCCAACTAGAAGATACCAATTCAGACATGGAACAAACAGGTATACACTCGGATAGGGGAAAACGAACGGGAGAAGAGGAGGATAGGATGGAGTTTCGCAACTTAGTATCTACATTGCAAGACTTAGCAAAAGGGAAAAACGATGTGCTCAATGCAATCAACAGATTATCGGTGAAACCAGAAATAGGTATCAACAGTACACCTCCCTCACCGGTAGATCGGGGACTACAAGCAGCAGTGGAAAGGTTGCGTACACCAATATGCAGAACACTCCGCTCATATATAGCAGACCTTCCAACAACCCTACCGTGCCTCACTTCTTGGCAGATACAGTAGGTGGTCCAGTCATGCAGGTAGAACCTAGCGAGCCTTTTGGGGCTTATTTGCAGGAGTATAGAGACTTAGGGGATGAGTTTCATGCTACCATGTCTTTTTCAGATTTCTGCAACATGAAGAGTAGGAATAGGCCCAGGAATTTCAACAAGGGTTTCAATCACAACTATAAGTTGCAGAAGACCTTGGGCAGGTTGACCATCCCGAACTTTGATGGGACTCGCGGAGGATCAGTGAGGATATGGGTTCAAAAGTTGGATACCTATTTCCAACTCAACCCCATGACAGAGACAGACGCCATTAAATTGGCTACACTCCACCTGGACGGAGAAGCTCACGAGTGGTGGTACCACGAACTGGTGACATTGGGTCCCAACACCATACACTCCTACGGTGAGTTCACCTAGAAGCTCATAGAGAGGTTTGATAGGAAGGATCCAGAGATATATTTCAGAGAGTTGGCTCAACTCAAACAGACAAGTAGTGCAGAAGCCTTCATCTCAGAATTTCAAAGGATAGCAGTCATGGTAACAGATGTGTCAGAGAACAGGTTGACTATGCTATTCACTGAGGCCCTAACAGAGCCGCTACGGGGGTGGGTGAAAGCCTACAAACCCCTCACTCTGTAGGATGCCATTAGTAGAGCCAGAGATCTCCAGGATTCAGTCCCCAAAAACAGGTTCTCGTTGAAAACCAATTTTCCTATTAGGGACAAGAACAAGAAACCTTTCTAGCAGGATGTCCCCAAGAAAACATGGTTAGATGAAGACACTAGGAAAGACTTGAGAAGGAAGAAACTATGCTTCACTTGTCAGGAACCATGGGTACCAGGACATAGGTGTGCAGGGAAGGCAAAGGCTCACTACATCGAGGTATATTCGGACAGTGATGAGGATGACTATGAGCAGGAAGCCACAGAAGAACTACGGGCAGCTGAGGAAGAATCACATCAGGGTGATACACCAAAAGGAGTCATTGCTACATTATCTGGAGTGCCAAGATTCCATATACTCAGTGTCAGGGGAGTAGTACAGGGTCACAGGGTAGGAGTATTGATTGATGGGGGAGCAACCCACAATTTCATTGACTTCGCTTGAGTAGCCAAGAGAGGTATTCAGACCTAGAAGTTTGAAGGATTCACTGTAGCAGTAGTCGGGAACTCCAGCATGGAGTGCAACTACTGGATTCCAAAATTGAATGTCACCTTAGGTAACTATCAGATGACAGATTCCTTCTATGTAGTGGATGTATCGGATACTCATGTTGTATTGAGTGTTCAGTGGCTTTATTCTATAGGGAAATACACTAAGGACTACAGGGCAATGGAAATGGAATTCCACGGGCCAGATGACAAACGGGTAGTTTTGAGGGGCATGAACACTTATCCCCCAAAACCAGTCTCGTCACGGGGGATGGAGGCAATACTCCGACAGGATGATATAGAATGGGCTGGAGAATGTTTTGTTACCTTTAGGAAACCCCAGAGACCGCCAGCACACAACACCCAAGTGACATTCAAACTTTGCTACAAAAACATGAAAAGGTTTTTCAGGACCTTCCATCAAGTAGACCGCCACACCGAGGCTTTGAACACATCATCGAGCTAGAGGAAGGGACACAAGCAGTTATCACCACTCCTTACAGGCATCCCAAAAGATACAAGGATGAGATTGAGAAAACAATCAAAGAATTACTGGAGCTTGGATATATTTGGCCCAGTTTTAGCCCCTTCGCATCCTCAGTAGTATTGGTCGAAAAGAAGGATGGTACACTGCGAATGTGCATCGATTATCGAGCACTCAACAAAAAGACCATTAAGAACAGGTATCCCATCCCCAGAATTGACGAACTCATGGATGAGCTTCGGGGAGCTAAATACTTCTCCAAGATTGATCTTCGCTCGGGATACCATTAGATTAGGGTAAGGGACCAAGACATCTCCAAAACAGCTTTTCGCTGTCACTATGGTCACTATGAGTTTTTGGTCATGCCCTTTGGAATAGGTATCCCATCCCCAGAATTGATGAACTCATGGATGAGCTTTGGGGAGCTAAATACTTCTCCAAGATTGATCTTTGCTCGGGATACCATCAGATCAGGGTAAGGGACCAAGATATCTCCAAAACAGCTTTTCGCTGTCACTATGGTCACTATGAGTTTTTGGTCATGCCCTTTGGACTTACCAATGCTCCAGCCACTTTTCAGTCATGCATGAACCACACCTTCAGAGCACAGCTACGTAAGTTTTTGCTAGTATTCTTTGATGACATCCTGATTTACAGCAAAACATGGGGAGAGCATCTGAAACACCTGGACAAAGTATTGAGCATTTTAGAAGAACATTCGCTTTATGCGAAAATGTCCAAGTGTGAGTTTGGCATGAAGGAAATGTTGTACTTAGGACACATAATCAATGCAGAAGGAGAACAGGTTGATATGGAGAAAATCCGAGCTATCAGAGATTGGCCCGCGCCAAAAATAGTTACAGAATTGAGAGGTTTCTTGGGTCTGTGCACTTATTACCGACGGTACGTTAAGGGATTCTCCCAATTTGTAGCACCCCTCACAGATCTCACAAAGAAGGGAGCGTTCACTTGGACAGACTTAGCATAGAAAACTTTCGAGGAGATGAAGGTTATTATGAGTTCCTGTCTAGTTTTAGCATTACCAGACTTCTCCCAACCCTTTGTAGTAGAATGTGATGCCTCAGGGGAAGGGTTAGGAGCAGTGTTGATGCAAAACCATCACCCTATTGCATTTGAGAGTCGTAAACTGAAGAACTACGAGCGCCACTACTCCATATATGACAAAGAGATGCTAGCCATCTTACACGCTCTCACAAAATTCAGGCAGTACCTAATGGTTAGTAAGTTCAAAATCAAAACCGATCATAACAACCTCAAGTATTTCCTGGAGCAGAAGGAACTGAATGAGCGACAACAGAAATGGGTCAGCAAAGTACAAGCCTATGATTTCGAGATCGAGTATGTAAAAGGTAAGAATAATGTAGTAGCTGATGCATTATCCATGCATCCCACCTCATTATCTCTTAGTATTATATCCATAGATTGGAGGGCACTTCTCTTAGTAGAATACTCCAAAAATAAATTCGCTTGCGAATTATTGGATGGACAAATTCAGGACGACAGGTACAGGATTGTTGATGACATCATCTATTACAAGAACAGGATATACCTCGTCCCAGAATCCACATTGAGGAAAAAGATCATTCAGGCAGCGCATGATTCTCCTTTATCAGGGCATCAAGGTTTCTTGAAAACCTATAGGCAGATCCGAGAGAGGTTCTCATGGAAGGGCTTCAAGGGGGAAATTATGCAGCATGTACGGGAATGTAGCATCTGTCAGTAGAACAAGGTTGAGAACATCCATCCAGCACGGTTACTTCGGCCACTATCGATTCCAGAACAGAAGTGGGAAAGCATCTCCATGGACTTTATTATAGGATTGCCCAAGGTCCAAGGGCGAGATTGTTTATATGTAGTAGTTGACAGACTGACCAAGTTTGCACATTTCTTTTCGATATCATAAGACTACTCGACAGCTCAAGTAGCTGAGTTATTCTTCAGGGAGGTCTTTAGGTTACATGGGTTACCTAAGACCATTGTCAGTGATCGGGATAGCAAATTCACAGGTGCCTTCTGGCAGGAACTATTTAGATTAGTGGGGACCGAACTGGCTACCAATACGAGTTATCATCCCCAGAGTGATGGACAAACTGAAATAGTCAACAAGTGGATCGAAGGATATTTAAGGAACTATGTAGCAGGGCAGCAGCGAACTTGGATAAAATGGCTACACCTAGGGGAGTATTGCTACAATACTACCTATCACATGTCTATTAGGATGACTCCTTTTAAGGCATTATATGGTTACGAGGCCTTGGACTATGCAGATTTGGCATTTGGAGATAGTAGGGCTCCTAAGGCTAAGGACTGGATACAGGACAGTCAAGACATTCTGAAAATCTTGAAGGAAAACTTACAAACAGCCTAGAATCAACAGAAGTTGTATGCCGACAAACAGAGGATTGAACGGAGCTTTGAGGTAGGGGATTTGGTATACTTAAGGCTCCAACCTTACAGACAGTCTTCGCTTAAGAAGAAAGGAGCAGAAAAGTTAAAACCTCGCTTCTATGGGCCCTACAGAATAATCAGGAAGGTGGGAGAGGTAGCATATGAACTAGAACTTCCACGGGAAAGTAAAATTCACGATGTGTTCCATGTGTCTAACCTGAAGAAGACCCTTGGGCAACACATTGCTCCATCTACAGAGTTACCTCCTTTAGATGATGAAGGACTGCTGATACTGATTCTTGAATGGATCATACAAACTAGAGAAAGGAAGCTCAGGAACAGGGTAATCAGAGAGTACTTGGTTCAGTGGAAAGAACTACCGCTAGAGGATGCCACTTGGGAAGGTGAACAGGTATTGCAGCATCCCAGTTTGCAGTTGCTTGAGGACAAGCAATCTCAAGCAGGGAGGATTGTAATGTCCTCTTCCGATTAGGCCTTGAGGCCCAAAACTGCCAACCTATGTGATTCCTGTGGGTTTGAGCGGTTACTGACAGTTAGGGAATCATCTAAGGACTGATGCCATCCATAGAAAATCTAGGGCATCATCATTAGGTCAAGAAGGGCCACCGAGGCCAAAGGCCACCTTCGTGCATGCCATCCAAGCATTATTTAATGAGGCATGCACTCATTTAAGTCTCCATGCGCATGCATGCAAGTCAATTGCAAATTAGAAGATAAAGTGACCTAATTAGGTCAAAGATTAGGGTTTTCGCAGTTGAAAGTTATAAAAGGAGGATAAAGCGAAATGAGACTTCGCTTTTGATGATTATTATTTTGGGAGCTCTTGAATAGCAGCACAGCGTGCAACACAACAGTTGGGGTTGGAGACGGCGTCTTCAACTAGCGGGGTTTCAACAGTGAAATATCTGCCCTAGTCTCATTCAGGGTAAGCCATACAGGTTCACCAATTGCTCTTACATTCATTCATAGTTATCCAGTATACGGTGTAGATTGTTGCAGGGACACGTGTGCAGCCGTAAGGGGGGTTTTTAGCCAGAAATCCCTAATCAGTTGCTGGGTCTTCAGATCTTAGTTTTACTTCGAAAGTCAGGCACCATTCTCATCATTAGCATCTTACTCCGGTACCCGGTGATTATCAGATCCGACCGTGCTCATCTGGAGCAGTTATTAGCTATTTCAGTATCAGGGGGGGGTGAGCAACTGTCTCTTTGGAACAATTCGCTAGCTTGCCTAGAGACCTCCGAAACTCCGCATATACCAGGCATTCTCTCAGGCATGGAAAGGCTATCAGTCCTGCAAATCAGCAGCTCCATCGGACACCTCCTTCACTGAAGACGTCTCCCTTATTTGATCTGGGGTTCGTGCTGCTGGGGTTTTACCGGAAGCAGAAGATATCAGTGCACCTTCGATTCAATTCTTGATGCTTGCATACTCTCTCAGGAGCAGTCCAGCTAGCTTATCAGTGGTAAGTGTTCATTCTATGTCACAAACCCTAACCCTAATTTTTGCTATAAAATAGGGATTTTTGCATGGCAGTTTGCATGCCCGATTGTATCAGCATATTTGCATAGGAATAGAAAATACCAGGATTTGGGATATTACATCAGTGGTAAGTGTTCATTCTATCCTACAAACTCTAACCCTAATTTTAGCTATAAAATAGGGAATTTTGCATGGCAGTTTGCATGTCCGACTATTTCAGTATATTTGCATAGAATTAGAAAATATTGGGATTTGGGATATTACATACATATATATCCATCATCACAAAACAAAGATTGAGAGGTTGACCCAAGATTTGTTAAAATGTGGAGTTATTTCAAAGTGCAGAAGCCCTTATGCCGCTCCAGTAGTGCTAGTTCGAAAGAAGGATGGGTCCTTCAGGTTGTGCATAGATTATAGAGGACTCAACAAGGTCACAATTAAGAATAAATACCCTATTCCGTTCATCGATGAGATGATGGATGAATTTCATGGAGCCAAGTACTTCTCGAAATTAGACCTGAGATCAGGATATTACCAAATCAAGTTTAGATTAGAAGACGTAGCCAAAACCACTTTTCGTACTAATGAGGGCCATTATGAGTTCAAAGTAATGCCCTTCGAGCTAACTAATGCTCCAGCCACCTTCCAAGCTGCAATGAATGAATTGTTCCAACCATATTTATGAAAATTCGTATTAGTATTTTTTGATGATATCTTTGTTAATAGCAAAACATGGAGAGAGCATGTTCGACACTTAAATCAAGTACTAACAATATTGGAAGAGCATCAGTTTTTTGCAAAAATGTCAAAATGCACTTTTGGAAAAGAAGAAGTGGATTATCTTGGCCATATAATATCAAAAGGAGTCAAAGTCGATCCTAGTAAGATCAAGGCAATCATTTGAGTGGACCCAACCAGATAATATCTCGAAATTACGAGGGTTTCTAGGCTTAACGGGGTACTATCGAAGATATGTGAAAAATTATGCCCATAAGACACCCCCTAACAAACTTATTGAAGAAAAACTCATTTCGATGGAACGATGAGTCAGAAAAATGCTTTGAAGCATTAAAGAACATTATCTCATCCACACCAGTATTAGCAACCCCGGATTTCACAAAACCTTTTATCGTTGAGTGTGATGCTTTAGGATTCGGGATAGGAGCAGTCTTGATGCAAGGTCATCCAATAGCTTTTGAAAGCAGGAAGCTCAATAAGAGAGAGTTTGAAATCCACGTATGGTAAGGAAATGCTTTGCCATTATATATGCTCTAACAAAATGGCGACAATACCTCCTAGGGAGCAAAATCTTGATAAGAACAGACCACAATAGTCTTCAATATCTCCTTCAACAACAAGCATTGTCGACTGAACAACAGAAATGGATATAAAAAATTGCTACATTTGACATGGAGATACTACATAAGCGAGGAAAGGACAACGTAGTTGTTGATTCCCTATCCCGAAAAGATGGAGTCAAGGCTTACGAAATCTCAGTTGCAGTTCCAGATTGGTTAGACGTAATCCGAGGAGAATATGCCAAGGACCTAGACACTTGTGCCATAATCAATGACCCTAATCAAGGTTCGAGGTTTGAATGGAGGAATGACATTCTCTGCTATAAAGGAAGGATCTACTTAAGCCCTACATCTCGGTTTAAAACCGAGATGTTGATAGAATCTCATGATTCCAGCTGTAAGCTATGTAGGTTTTTTCAAAACTTACTACAATGCCAGGCAATCCTTCTATTGGAAGGGGATGTATAAAGACATTCAAAAGTATGTAGCCGAGTGTGACACCTGTCAAAGAAACAAAAGCGAAAATGTCATGACTCTAGGGTTACTCCACCTGCTTTACATTCCAACCCAGAAATGGGAGGAAATCTCCATGGATTTCATCAAAGGGTTGCCCTTATCTGAAGGCAAGGACAAAATCTTCATAGTAATGGGCCGATTAACGAAATATGCACATTTTATGGGTATTAAGAAAATTGATTTCGTTAAACAAATTGCTGAAGTATTTTGTAAAAATATTTACAAATTACATGGATTTCCAAAAATCATCGTTAGTGATCGAGATGCCAAATCCACAAGTAATTTTTGGAAAGGATTCTGCAAACAAATTGGGATCACTCTTAATATGAGCTCAACCTACCATCTACAAACAAACGGACAAACAAAAGTTGTTAACAAATGTGTGGAATCCTATCTTCGTAGTTTCGTCACAGACAAGCAGAACATATGGTTACAGTGGTTACATCTTGCAGAATGGTGGTATAACTCCACCTACCACAAGTCAGCTAAAATGACACCTTTTCAAGCAGTATATGGTTATGCGCCTCCCAGATGGAAGGAATTTGTTCAAGGTGATGCAAAGGTACCTGCAGTAAAAAGTCAACTTGAAGAAAATCAGAGAGTAATGCAAGTACTCAGGGATAATTTAACTATGGCACAAAATCGTATGAAACAACAAGCAGATCAACATAGAATAGAACGAGAGTTTGAACTAGCAGATTGGGTATTTGTAAGACTTCAACCATACAAGCAATTGTCACTTAAGCAACAAGGGAAAAATAAATTAGCTCCCAAGTTTTATGGACCATACTAAATTATCCCAAAGATTAGCCCAATAGCATACGAATTGAAATTGCCAGATAAGAGTCAAATTCACAACGGTTTCAAAATATTGAATCTTAAAAAATTATTGGGTTTACATCAAACTGCTCAGACGACACTTCCTACCTTGGACGAAGAACAGAAACTTGTATTAGAACCAGAAGTCATCTTCAACATCAGAGAAAGAAGATTACGTTCTTGCATCATCAAAGAATACCTTATTAAGTGGAAGAATTGTCCAGAAGAAGACGCTTCATGGGAGACCAAGAAGTTCATTCAACAACATCCATCATTGCTTTGCTTTGAGGACAAAGCATCTTAAAGAAGAGGGCAATGCTATACATAAAATAATTATATAAATAATACAAAAAACAATAAAATGATAAAAAAATAATAGTAGATACTAGGATGTAATTATATATTAAACATAATTAGCTTAAGAGTTGTGACTTTTCATAAAGTCACCTCACAACCCGATAAAGAATATATATTTGGGATTTACCTTGTAATTTATCATCTGAGATTTATATAAAAAATATATTTTATCAAATTCGAATTTTGGTCTTCTTGCTGCAGGGTACACTTGAAGGTGTGCTCGGTACAGGTGCAATGTAACACTGGCTCCAACTGCGGGACAAATGCTCTTTTCGGGAGTGCTCGAGAACCTTTGAATCTTCTGGTACCTGTAGACCTACACACATATCAAACGTCCAAACGGATTAAAAGCATCTAGAGGCAGACACTTTCGTCCTGCCTTGTTCACAAAATGAGGGAAACAAACTAAGAACAATAAAAACTAATTAGACGATGAAAAGACATCAATTGCAACTAACCTAACCTATACCTGTCAATCAAAGTAGGTTAGGTGAAATCATACCACCAATGTAACCATCTGAGTAAGCAATTCATACCATTTATCTTACCTTTGTCCTTTAATGTAATCCATGATAATACCTCATCGATGATATGTTGAGTTTGTATTAGTATTTTTATCTGGGTAAGGGAAGGAAACCATACCTTCTCAAGAACTCGGAAGACTTGAAATTGGTGCCACGGAGAAGCATCTCTTTGACAAGCTTTGTTGATCAATGCTTGTAGTGGACTTATGTATGGGACACCTTCATCATACATGCCTTCTAAGAAAAAAATCTTCCTGAAAATCACCCATAAATCCTGAACTTGGGAGGCTATTTGTAGGGTTGGACCTCGCAAATCTTCATATGTGAGCCGCAACCTGTCTCTGCATTTGCTCACGCATTTCTTTGGGTATACAAGCACACTACTAATCTTTTTCTCAATCATGTTAGTAACCCTAATAATCCTTGAAACTTTGAAATTGTTAGCTATATACCTTCATGCTTCAAATGAAAAGATAAACAATAAATACTATGAAACTGAGGAATGAAAACCATACTTGTCCACCTACCTGCCTCGATCTTGTTGAAATGTATCATTAAGGACTTACCAACATAGGAGAGAGTGGGCTGAACGATTTCTTCAACGCTTCTTGAGGAACACAACAGAGACTGATAACTGGGCTCACCATAGGCTGAATATTCGCAAAAGGATCTTCTGTGTAACATGCTTCCCTGATGCTAGATAAATATGACAGAGAAATCATGGAAGAATCACCAGAGATACAAGGTCCTAATTTTTCGAACTTTTCATCACAATGAACCATCTGCAAATGGCAATTATCTACAATGTCTGGCAATGTTCCATCTTCGATTATAGTGGCAAAAGGCTTGAGCCATTCTTCATCATTAGCTTCATAAGGAGAAGGAATAATCATATCTCTTTCAACAAGGTCTTCAGAGGTTATGTCTTCAATATCCCCGCTGGAGGTAACTGAAAGTTCCTTATCCCAAATAGTGTTAAATTCTCGCTCAACCTGAGTAACTTCATCAAGTTGTTCTCTGTCGTTGCGATGTATGGAAACAATGCTACTCGGTCTCGAAGAATCATAGAAAGGTGGACCCATAAATGTCCAATAATCGTCGTCTTCAAAATTCCCATCATTATGTTTCAAGAGATTTGAGATGTCATAAGGAGTCGTTGTATGTTGGAAGGGAGAACTCACCCTATCCTTCTATTCTTCAACTTCTTCAACTAAGGCTTCTGGATCTTCATATGTAAGACCACCATCATGTTTGTCTACTTGATAAGCTTCATCTATCATGCTTGAGAGATCATTAGCTTCATCATTCTGACTTCTATTGTGGATCTCTTTACTGAATAAGTCCCTAGCATACTCAACGTGAGGTATCCATCTACGTTGTTGTCCAGGGCACCAATGTCTACAAAATAGTTCAATAAATTCCGGAAGAGAAGATATCTCAGCTTCTGGCAACTTCATGAACCAAATGCGGGCCTTTCCTTCTAGCTGAGGAGCAAACAACCTCATGTATACACCTTCCAATTCAACTTCTTTTGGGAATAACAACAAAAATTTTGCGATTAGGTCTTCTGCATAATTCTCGTCCTGATCATTGAAAGGCTTCCACAGTTCATGTGGTAGTCTGTTCAAGTAACCTGGGAACTTCGATAGGTCAAGCGGGGGAAAATATACGTCCATTTCTTCAACGGTTGGATTATTAGGATTTTTAAATTCAAATGGAATATCATCTTCGATTCCTTCGCTTGAACCATCTTGTGTTTGGCTGTTTCCCAGTGTTTCTTCCCATATACGGTCGATCATGGCCTTTCTTTCATGTTCTTCGATATCATAATCCCAATCCATGCTGAATGCATTGATGAATTGCTTGGGTGAAGAAAAACATTTGCAAGGAAAACCTTCATACCAATTTCTGACAGGCAAGTTGTCTTCTAAGTGAAGAGATAGTAGAAAGAGTCTCATTTTGATGTCTTCATGTACGATGTTGCTTTCCTGGATAAATTGCATGAATGCCTGCACATGTATTGCTGCATAGTACTTATATTGCTGAAATATTGGGAAAAGTGTCTTCCCATAATCTTGAATGGCATACTTATGTGTAAATCCCGGAATGCATGAGAAATCCAATATATCCATCCATAATTCGTAATTGGATTCCATATCGTCAGGCTTCCTTGTCTTTATAGAGCACTTCTTTTATTTTTCTTCAATTGGAGTCGCCAGGAGAGACCTGCCAAGTTAGTTAAACAAATCTCATCAAAGTACTAAACAAAACTAGGGCGTACCTGATTGATGGGGTGGGCTGAGTTCTTTGTGGAGTAGCCAGATAACCCTGTAGGTTATCCTTTCTAGAAAAATATATGCAGTCATATACAATCAGGACTTCAAGACTTACCAAAATTTCGTTCTTGCCCAGACAAGTCACCTCAAAAATTTGAGGTCCCCGACAACGACCCCAAAATGTTACCGGTTGAAATGGTAGTCCAAGCCACTGGTAGGCATATGTGGAGAAAGTGACCACTTTCAACTTAGTCACTTCTTCAAACTTCTTCGGAAGTCGTAACCTCCTAGGGGAGAGCCCTATGTAACTCTGCAAAAGACACTTAGACACCAAATATATCTCGTATGTGTTTAAGGTTAGTGACCAATGCCTAATGGAGTCAATCAAAAAGTGGAATAGATGTACTACGAAAGTCTATGCGAAATATGCATTTATTTAGTAATAAGCAAATGACCAATACCAGTCTCATAACAAGCATGTAATGTCATACAAATATGGAGGATCGTTAATCTAATAAACCAATTTCTTGCAATGTGTAATGTTACGAAACAAATGTCATCCATGAATATTCAGTTAATTTCATATATCAGTACCTTAGAGTTACCATTCCTCTAGTAATATGTGTGACATGCAATCATAAGTATTTATCATTATCAAATAATAATTTAAAGCACATGTACATAAATATGTATTAGTTAGGCATGCTAATATTATGACATCAATAGTAGTTAAGGCATTCACTTTAGTATAAAAAACAACAACGTGCACGTAACCAAGCATTTACCAAACAATTTGCATCAACTTTGAAAACAAGTTGCATGTGTTTATTAGTAACAATATCATAAATAGTATGCAGTAGTAGACATAATCAGCATTAACAATGTCCTTCCAATTCATACCAACAAAGGATAGTGGCCATCTAACTGATGTTTGCTTGTCATTTCACACGGTTCAATGGATTGAAGTGCGAGGGAAGGTACAATTGAGTAAAAGGAAGGGCGTGAAATTTTAGGGCCTCGAAAGTTAGGGAGCGGAATTTTAGAGCTCGAAAATTTAGGGAGCAGAATTTTAGGGCCCGAAATTTTAGAAGCACAAATTTCAGGAGGCCCTAAATTGGCCAAATATTAGATTTTTATGAAATTTTATAAATTTTGCAGACCTAAAACTAACCTAGAACTAACCCTAGACTAGGTTTTTGAAAGAAAGAATGTGTGAAAACCATGGGAAACTAACCCTAGCAAAACCTCTACCACAACCTAGGGCATCTAGGGAGGACGACTAACCTGGAGAGGAAGAGTTACTAGGTCAAGCAACTAGCCTAGAAAAACTAAGGAGAAAACCCTAGAGCACCCTCACAAGGAGACGTGCCTCAACTTGCTAATGTGACAAGAAGTATGGTAATGGCTTATCCTAGAAAAAAAATGCAACGCTAGGGGTACCATTTAGACTTGAACATGCATCATCAACCACCATTCAAACAAAGAGATAAGAAGCCTGACCTCCTTGTGTTCGTGTTTAGCCAACAAATCAAAACATCACCTAGCAGAGAATTTCATCAAAGAATTGTTAGAAAAAGCTTGCATTAACCCAGGAAAACCTCCTCAAGAGGGGCACATCTCTTTAAAGAGCCCTAGCAAGGGTAAAACAAATGCATAGTGTATTATCCCATGAGTCTTGTCTTAAATGAAAGTGAGGAGATCTATTTATATGATCTCACACTCACTTTTTACAAAATATCCAAGCCTACATTCTTTAAAACATGTCAATTTGAAATTAAAAAATGTCAACTTAAAATTAAAAGAAAATAATAATAAAATATGGCCTAACATAGGGTCAAGGTAGGCTACCTGGGGTATTTGTACCCCTAGGTGCCAAAATCCACTCAAATAGGCGAATCACTTTGAACGAAAGGCTAGAGTGAGTTGGATGGAGGGCGTTATTCCCCATTTAACCCCTAGAATGCTGTAAAATCCCTCAACGCCCTCCTCAAAGCATAAAAAAGGCCTGGCATGGAGGATGGCTACCTCTGATGAGATAAGGCCAGGGAGAGTAGGTGCCCACTAATTGAAGGGCCATGAGGGTGTCCAAAGTGCATGTGAAGGGAGACGTATGTCTCGTAGTTGAAGCAAAGGCCACTAGAGCACGTAAACAGGATATGGAGCCATGTGACCCAATGGTCAACTCTTAGGAGCCTTGGACACCAACCCCGAGGTTAGAAACCCCAGTAAAGGGTAGTCGATAGTGCCATTAAGCCATAGTACTCCTAAGTAGGAACCAAAGGGCCCACAACCATGACCACCATTGCTCGATAACACCTTTCCTGGTCAAAAAATTTGGCCCTCTCTCTTGGGGTACACCTGAAGGTGCGTTGGGTATAGGTGCAGCGTAACACATCTAATTAAAGATAGATATATAAACTATTTCTGAGAGTCATTTCGACATACATGGCTATTATTTGATGTTAAATATATGCTATGTAATTTTCATAGCAATCTGAATCTTTATGATTGAGTTTTACATGGTTTTACTCAACCTTGTCTAGATTTGGACCTAGAATTGACTAGTTTTATTGTACAATGCATAATTCGACCCTTGTGTCTCTAAATTCAATCATTCTTGTTCTGATATGTTCTTAACATGTTTATCTAAGTATCCAATGTCTGAAACAGAGGATTCGTGGCCTTCTTTACCTCTTTGGAAAAGCGAGAAGTTGAAACTAGTGAGCTGTCCTAAGAGCTAGTTTTGCTCATGCGACCTTGAGAATCATTCTAAATTGTTTATGTTCTGTACAAACTTGAACTTGATGGTGTCAACACCCTTAACAGAGTCCTAGAAGCTTCCTAAGCTTCTCTTAGCCATTGGTTTCTTGGAAATTGCTTTATAAAAGTTTTAGTTTGCACTGGTCAAGATTCCTAGAATCCTGGTAGTAGACTTTAGCCTGGCTAATGTTCTAAACTTAAATGGGCCCAATTTCTAGGTGCTTAGGAACCCGAACAATCAGTATCCTTCCTTGCCTTACTGATCTTACCTAAACCCTAGTTTATTCCCTCACTCAGTTTGCAAATTGCCCACTAGTCAACTAGTTTATTTGAAATATTTGTGCAAGAGAGTTAATGAGCCTTAATTCTAGTTTAGGTTCATTACACCTGCCATGTTGGGATCACTTGTCACTTTCTCCACCCATCTGTATTTTCCATTTGACTTTACCCATACTTGAACTTTGACTTGTGAGATTGATGACACCTTTTCCCCCACTTAATTTATGATGACATACCCCATGTTGTTTTGTGTCTTGGCTCTAAGTTGTGCAACAAAATTTGCCAAAGCCTTGATCCTTCTGGGCCAGGAGAACTAGCTGGTGTTGGTTCCTGAGCATAGTGAGCTGGGTTTTGAATCCTTGACATCTCTAGTTGGTTGCCTTTGATGTTTGGTCCTAACTGTGGATATTCCCCCCTAGTTGCCTGAAGAGTTGTCAGCTAAAACTTGAAGTATTATGTCTACCATGATTACATGCATTATATATTTTTTGCTATATCTTGTGAAATGGAAGCCCATTGATAAATTTGCAAATTGTGTTTTTAGACACATGAAAAGGGCTATCAAGTGAATTGTGAAAGGCCTAAAAAACAGTGGATAAATAAATCCTAAATCTAAAGACTGCTGGCCATATTTGAAAATGTGATGATTAAATTCATCACGGAGGCTATGGGTTGAGATGTGATATGGAGTAAGGGACAACTAATTCTAAGTGTCCCCTAGGATTTCTTTACTACAGTTTCTTGTGTACTCAACGCAAGGGTCCTAGAAAAGAACCTCACAGAGCTTGGTTTTAGCTTGGATGTGAGAAATAGACAATTATTAGAGTTGAATGGACACTCTTCAAATCAACTCATCCATTTGTGAGACACTTCCATTCCCTATTGTTTTCTGTTTATCATGAATAAAAGTAGAATCCTTTTTCCCATGTCTAAAAGATCACTATGTTAAAGTCAACAAGTCTTCCCCTTGACCTTTAGCCTTTGTTTCATCACTTCACCCATCACAGCTAATTGCCCAAGTCTTGTAAGTGAGCATACTTAAGGGGCTTTATAGAAGTTTGAATGGTTACTCTGGTTTAAGTCTGATATTTATTTATAGTCTTGTACTACTGTTATGCTATTAATGTTTTAAGTTTGGCTGCTAACATAATCATGTGAGATTTGTGGACTCATGATTTACTCATGATCATCCAGATTATTGCTCCATCTTCATTTTGGGCACTTTGACCAAGTCAAACACGGTTCCCAAGGCAGTGACTACAAAAACAACATTGGTTAGATTTGCTCTAGGCATGCCCAAAAGCAATACTACAGTATCAATTTTCACGTTCGGGCCATAGTTTACAAGTTCAGTGATTATTATCACTTTATTATTGTTCAGATCACATTTTTTATGATGCGATGCTTCAGAGAGTGGCCCTCCCTAGGCGCTACAACATTCCAGTGGGTATGAGTAGTCACTTGTACCATTATACCATGTATTCGGATTCATTTATGCAATCAATTTGTCCCAGTTTCAACCAACAAAGAGTTATGATGATTTTTATTATTTTCGGAGGTTGTACCAACAAAAAATGGACTATGAAATTCACAGAGGAAATTGATTTAGCTAGTGAATTCAAGGAAGTGGCTTGGGAATGATTTTTGATAATGTGTTATGACTCTTTGGATCATTTTGCACCTATTTCACTCAGTTTGGGGTCCTGGATTATTTTATTTGGCTTCTATAGGGAGGATGTTTCCCATGGGGCGCCACTTAGTTTGGTCATTGATGTATTATCATGTATATCTTATGTTATGATGTTATAAGGAGCCTAGGGTGATTTATGTCCCTAAGGTCCCCCCTTTCATGTGTTATGTTTTTATATACTAGCACTATGATGTATTTCGCCTCACTCAGGTGTTATTGGGCAAAAGTGCTCCCCCCTTTGTATTGATCCATGTACTTGATCCATTTAAAAGATGAAAATGTAATCTCCACCGTTGATGATGTTTTAATCTCAACCGTTGGATGGATGTTGGTTAGAATGTGGACACACTATCGATCTATTTAAGAGTTGTGATCCCCCAATTATATCCCATTGGGAAATTTTGCACCATTGGCTCTTGATCAATAATAGAGAAAATATTTTGGGATCTCTTTCTTGTGTGGATGATTGAAGAATGTTCTTAGTGATCGATTGATGCTATCTTTTGCTTGCATTGGAAAATCTTGGTGAATATTTAGTATATCTTTTGGATCCATTCTATTGCTTGACAAGAAAGTCGATTTGGAGAGGGGCGCACTTGTAACGGAGATCCACCTTGTGCTCTTGTACAGATTTTGTGGTTACAAGGAGTATTTCTATCACATGATTTCTTAATCTTTCATCATTTGTTTCTCATCAACAATAGCTCTTTATCTTGGCCGATCTAATTGATTCGTTCTTTGGCTTGGCAGGAGAGAGGGCACACTTATGGTTTCTTGGGCTTTTCGTTGGACGTAGATCTCACCATCTTCTTTCCAGTTGATCTATGCGGGGATATTCGTCACCGCTTCGACATTCATCCTCAAAGCATCAAGTAAATTTTTCTCGGGTAAATTTCTCCATTATTTTTGTATTTATTTGGGGCTGCATTTCTCTTTCATAAAAACCCTAAAGATAAAACCCTCAACTTTTAGATTTGTAGGTTCTAGTTTGTGACGGTTAATAAAAAATTAGACCCACTTTGGAAATAATTCAAAACCCCTAGATCTAAATTTTTACAACCATTGGACTCCATTTTCCCACTCAAAACACTGGTTTGTCTTTGGGAAGGAAGGCCCTCCTTGGGAGAAGTGGTTATCTTTCATTCCGCAAATTGGGTATTGCTAGTTTCACTTCTAATTGTCATATCTAGCATCTAACAATAAATTTGAGTGTCTAATTTCACTTTATTTCACCTTTTACCCTTAGATTTGATTCTCATGCTTGCAACCCTAGGGTTAAATTGGGGCTTTTTACATAGATAGTCATTCTCTCTTAGTAATTGCTTAAAACTATAATTAACTATCACACTAAGAGATCTAATGAAGATACCTTGTGTTATTCACCTTCATTCCTTATTTTTAGGGTTATCTTGGCTATAGGGACCAATGTTGCACGACTCGGACTCGGCAAAAGACTCGGCTGGCACTTGACTCATCGACTCGGGAAAGACTCGGGACAGACTCGGCAAGACTCGACAAATAGGAAATAAACTTAAAATATGGTAAGTTTTGGGCACAAAAAAGAGGTTAATGTCATTTCCCATCCATATAAGTTATAAAACTACAATCTATGGAATAATTCATATCATCTCATAAACTATGATAATACAGCATAACACAATAAATTTTTGTATGCAAAATTTTTAATTTTTAAATGGTAAACTTTAAAGAGGAAAATGATTCCATGATCAAAGTCAGAAATGACAGCAAGTTCAAAATTCAAATATATAAACCATAACTCACTCTCATAACTTAATTAGAAAACCAAAATAGACAATGTCTCCATGTACTCCAGTCTCATGCTTGACCACAAGTATGCCTACAATGAGCTTTCTAAGTTAATATTTTTATTTTTTTATTTTTACATACATAAATACATTTAAAAAATGTACATTAAATCTTCCATATACCAATAAAGAAAATAAACCTTAAACTATACATTTATACATTAATGGT
Source organism: Pseudotsuga menziesii (assembly GCA_001517045.1). Classification (NCBI taxonomy): domain Eukaryota; kingdom Viridiplantae; phylum Streptophyta; class Pinopsida; order Pinales; family Pinaceae; genus Pseudotsuga; species Pseudotsuga menziesii. The sequence goes on from LPNX010598272.1 coordinate 62,849, forward strand.
ACATGTAAACCAAAAATTATTCATATTGAAAATTATAAAAATAACTAATATAAAAAATTAATATGTTTTTATTAAAAAATTAAAGACTCTAATTTTCTATCAAAAAAGTTTTTTAAATTAACACTTATCATCTCCAATAAATCCTAAAATTTATTTATTTATTAATATTTATTCTATAAAAATTTATAAAGATAATATATTAATGACTAATTATATATATAACATTTATTTGTTCATTTTGTTTCTTAACTGGCTTTTTTTTCTAAGTACAGAGTAGGTATCGACCCACCTCCAGTTTGTGTGCTAGCTGGAGATTAATAAGAATTTGAAAGCCTCAACCTCACCCACAAAATCCCTTCGCAAGGGTGAACCTGGAGCGACATCTATATGCTGCTGGTTGTATTACGGTTACCCTTATTAGCATTTTGAAAAACACGATTATTCAATCTACGATTATAATTTTTGATGTTCATGTCACCTCTTAGACACAAGCTAATAGACAAAATGTCAATCGTTTTAGCTCCCTGGTGTGATTTTGTCCCACATGAATGGAGAGTAGCAACAAAAGCTCCATTTCCGTCAATCATAGCTGTAGATCATTGGATTTGAAGGCAGGGCGCTCCCCTTCACACCCACAGAGTTAATGGACGCGGAGATAAGTCCCTTACACGACATGAGTCTTGTACTGAGTTTGCGTCGAGTCCGTGCGAGTAAGACGAGTTTTTCGAGTTTATCGAGTATGCCAGGTCTGGGACAAGTCTTCATCGGTTACTCGGTTCAGAGGTTGACTCGCGAGTCGTCCGCGAGTGGTGCTTCATTGATAGGGACGCCCCCTTGGCTTGGTCATTTACCTAGTCTAAAGTGCTGATAGCTTTGGCCGGTGTGCCATTTGATACTCTTTTAGAGGTTTTAGCTTCCGTAGCTCACAACTTTGGTTGCCTTCCTTCTACCATCCTGAATAGGATCACCTTAAGGAGCAACATGTGGGTCTATCACCTTGGGCTCACTCTCTCCATTAAAGTGACGCCTTATCTTGCTTATTTTATCATTTTTCATCATTATATGCTTGTTTTAGGGTCTAGTCCCCAACATGTGGGTGACATGCCCTAATTTAGTATTATTTTAACTTATTTTAGTCTTATTACTATTCTAATTTCAAATTGACAAATTAAGGCTAGTTGGCTTGATAAATTAAAAGGTAAGGATTGGAGGATATAAATACCTCACCCTACCTCATTGTAAAAAAATAATACAAGGGATCAAATTATGTTTATTGCTCTTTTCCTCTTACTATATGGGCTTTCTATGTGATACGCACCTCTTGGGATGATGTCTTCTTAGCTTGAATGGTGAATGAAACTATTTTTTTCTAGGGTTTCTTGCACATACATGTTGATGCTAGAATGGTTGGTGAAATCATGCACAAAAGGTGACCTATTGCTTCCTCTTTGCTCATCTATTGTTAAATATTGGTAAGTCTAATTCTATCTTTTGTTGAATGGTGCTATTTGGTGCATTTTCCTTGCTTGGCTAGGGTTCCTTATCAATATTTTGTCAATTTGTATGGTGGAAAACGTCCTCTTGAAGGAGTTTTCATTGTATTGGGGCCTTGGATCTCTTCTTTTGCCCTAATTAGGCTCCTACAACGAGCTCTAGAGGTTGTCGTTGGATGCCCTAATTTGCAAGCTTAGAGAGGCATTTCCAGGAGGGATGTTGATCATTGATCCCTCAATGACCTAGGGGATGAGACAATAATCATATCCCTTGTAAACTCCTCTTTTATCAATTACTTGCATTTTATACCTTAAAAGAACCCTAAAATATTAAAATTAAAAAAGTCCCAAAAACCCCTAAAAAACCAGAAAAACCCTAAACCCTAAAAAATTCTAATATTCATAACTCCAAAAATATTTAGAAATTTTCCAAACTGAACCCACAAAGGACTGCGCCCTACTTGATTTATACATAGATCTGGAGAGGCGTCTTACTTAACCTTGCCTAGATGCTCCAAACTACCTAGCGAACCAGCTAAACAGTTGTTAGGGCAGTCAAGTTTGAGTGTTGAATCAGTTTGCCCTGACTTGGTTAGTTGTCTTCATCTCGAAACAAGCTTCCCTGAGTGTCTTACAAGCCCCTTTAGGATTGTTTTTTTCACTGTTTTACTGCTGATTATATATATATTATTGCCTACTGTTGCCAATTGCCAATGTTTAAAGCCTGATCTTCATGCCGGTATTTACTACTCTTAAGACTGATAACGACTGTTGATAATTGGTTAAGTATTAATGCTAATGTTTACTGCTGTGACTATTCTCTAGCCCAAAGTTCAACGTATAATTAGTACTGTTGTTACTGCTGCAAGAATTTTGCATTACACTATCTACTGATTTATGTCAAATAATGTTGCAACTGAGTGGTTATTGATAGACAATGAATGCAGACTTTGTTTCAGACCATAATGCTGATACTAAATAGTGCAATCTAATTTTGTATTTGTTTGGCATAATATATTACTGATTTATAAATACATTTAAACCTATAGTCATCCATACACTTTGCATTTGAACTTTGAAGTTTATCACATAATTGACATATGTTTAACTCCATCCCAAGGCACTGATCTTGATTATAGAACCGTAGAAAGAGTATTTGTTGTCTTGAGATAATTTGCAAGTCACTTTGAAGGGCTCTTCCCTGGGTGAGCAACTCCCAAAGAAGTTAGAGGAACTAGACCGAGGTGACATTGGGTCTAGCCTCCCTCTCCTATGCTTGCCAAATTGTGCCCTGACAGTTCGATTGGTAACATAGTGAATGGTGTTACCGTTCAAACTAGCAGGCTAGGCTTGCCAGTGAAATGCAATCACATAAGAGACTTGGACTACTGTCACATTTGTCTAATCTCTTGACTTCTTCGGAATCCATTGTTGTCCCAAGGGGAGAGTCCCTTAGTGTACCTACCAAAACAATTATGCAAACACCTCCAACCACCTTATAGCATAGATCTGTGCCTTTAATGGAGCCTAATAGAGAATAAAGAAGACATACTAAGTAAATTTTGGTCAATCAAGTGTTTGACCAGCATTGGCAGTCGACTGATATACTGTTTAGCATATAATCAATGCGAAATCTATGCACACAGTATTAGCCAAACACCAATATTGTAGCACAACTTGTAATTACTTATGGATTACCAACTGTCAAGGATGTAGCAAAATATAACAACTTTATGACAAGCCTTATCATGACAGTCAATTAGCAGCCTAGGTCTTCCACTTTTTAGCCAAATATCAATTCTGTAGCAGAAGTTACAGCTATTTAGGAAAGGCAAACTTTCAATGATATACTAAAAGATATAACCTCTGTATTATGTAGAACAATGTAGGCATAAGATTGAAATGGCAACCAATTAGTAATCTGCATACACTAGGAATTAATGTTTCCAAACATATGTCATACGTTCATCATTCAACGCTAGCCTTCAACCAATCACATGGTAAATGAACAGTCACTGTGTACTAATCAATGCTTAAGAACTTTCCACTTGATAAGCTTATCACAATGCATACAACTTAGCCAAGGTATATCATATAAATAGCAGTAGTAAATTTATCATTTGACCGTCCATAAATGTCTGAAACAAATCAGAAACAAGTGACAATGATTACTGTCCTAAAAGGGAGGACAAAGTCGTTAAAGAAATTCACTCAAAGGGACACAATAGCCAGAGGGATAGGCCGAGGTTTACTTGCTAGGGGGTGCAAGCCTTTTGTTGCCCTAACAGACAACAGTTGCAACAGCAGGTGCTGGGTCTAAATCAGCCCAAAGGAGGCTTTAAAAGTGCTCAGAACAGCTCGTTTAGGTGCCAAAACAAACTCCTCAAAGAGACCGAACTTGCCTGGCCACTTAGGTTTGAAAATGCAGAAACCCTAACGAGTTTTGCAGTCTGCAGCATAAATTTGGATTAGGGTTTGGAAGGTCAAAGTCAGGCCCAATGAAGACGCCCTTGAGGTTCCAGAGCCTAAAAAGTGGGCCGAATTTTTGGGTGGTTCAGATTTTCAAATTTCGTAATATTTTTTGGCTTTGAAATTTTTTGGTTTTTAGGGTTTTTTACTAATTCGTTTTAAAGGTTTTGTAGGTCTAATTTGGCAGGCAAATTTTTTAGGAAGGGCGGCTGAAATTTTAGGGAGGCCTGGAAATTGAAATTTTTTATTTTTATTTTCAGATTTTATTTTCAGTTTTTAGGGTTTTCTGAAACATAAGATTGCAGACCTAAATTAACCTAAATTAACCATGCAAATGCAATATTTAAACATGAAAATGCTGAATTTTGAAAGAAAGATGACAAGATTAGGGTGTTTTAGAATATTATTTCAAACCCTAGTGAAAGAGGGATGGTGACCAACCTCCCTCTTGGAATAATTTCTCTTATCTTCCAAATTCGGGCATCCAACAACAACCTCTAGGGTTCGTTGGAGGAGCTTAACTTAGGAAGAAATCAGAGATATAAGGCCCAAACAAGAAAAAAATTCCTCCAAGGGACGTTTTCTACCATGCAAAAGTTGACTAAAGGCTGGTAAGAAGCCCTAAATTAGAAAAAAAACAGAATTACAACCACCATTCAATCATTAAAGAAGCATAAACTCACCAACTTTACCAAGAAAATCAGTCCTTAAGCTTGTGTTAGTCCAACAATGCTAGCATCAACATTGCAAGTGCATGAAACCCTAGAAGATACTCCAATTTCCACTTCAAGCAAAAGAGAAAGTCATTCAAGAGGTGCGCATCACTTTAGAGAGCCCAAGAAGGGTAAAAAGTAACATTATGATGTTTGATCCCAAGTCTTGTGATTTACAAATGACTAATGGATGGATGTTATACCCATCTTAGCACAAGTGTTTAATTTTTTTTTTGAAATTAAAACAAAATAATATTAAAATATTTCAAAATAAAACAAAATTAGGGCATGTCACCCACATGTTGGGTACTAAGCCCTAAAACCAACATAAAATGATGAAAAATACTAAAATAAGGAAGCCAAGGCCTCAATGTGGCTATAGGAGTAAGGGGGATGTTATTCCCCTACTAACCCCAGAATGATGCATAAAGTCCCTCAACATCCCCTTTGCCTTAGCTGGATGCTTGATCAATCATGAAGACATCAAGGGGCTGATTTGATTAGAGGGGTTAAAATCAGCTGCAGAGAAGGTCCAAGTGGGGTGTGAGAGGGGTGGTGGACTTAGGGATGACATCCCTAGAGGAAGCATAGTCCCTCTCAAGACATAAAAAAGGTGGTGGTCATGTGACCCAATGGCTTACCCCTGGAAGTCCTGGACACCAACCCTAGGGCTAAAAAGCCCCCAAAAGGGCAGTTGACAATGCCACTAAGCCATAGTACTTCCAAGAATAGAACTAAGGAGCCCGGTCATGGCCAACCATAAGCAGAGCCCCACACTTGGCGTAACACTGGCTCCAACTGTGGGACGTACTCTTCCTGGGTGTGCATGAGAACCTTCAGGATTTTCTAGTACCTGTAGACCTGCACAAATCTAACACACAAGGACATCAAGTGCATCAGAGGCAAACACTTTCATCCTGCCTTGTTCGAAATGAAATGTAAATAGCTCAGCATGAAAGAACAACAAATGCAATGCAAGGGTTACAATATATGCTGAACTGAAAATGAAACTAACTCTACTTACCCTAAACATGATAACAAAATGGGTCAAGTGAAATCATACCACCGATGTAGCCATCTGAGCATATCATTCATACCTGACCTTTTTGCTTTGTCTTTAGAGATAATCCAAGACAAGATCTCATCAAGGATAAGTTGAATGCATACCAATATCTTTGCCAAAATGGAGATGTAATAATGACTGAACCTGGGAACGTGGAAACCTTGAAATTCTTGCCACGGAAAATGATTACGTACGCAAACTTTATCTATCTAGGCATGTACTAGGATCAAGTATACATTGCCTCTATCATATATCTGCTTTTTGAAATTTTTTTGCATGAAATTGGTAGTCTGATGATGGACTTGGGGGATCATTTACAAAGTTGAGCCTCAGAAATTTCCATGAGTGTCTTTGAAGGCTTGCTGTAACATATCCATGCACCTTCTCGAGCATTCTTTTGGACATCCAAACATGCTATTCATCTTTGTAATAATCATGTTAATATCCCCAATATTCTTTAAAAATTTGAAATTGTCAGCCACAAAATTCATACCTTCACATTTCAAGCGAAAAGATAAACAATAAATATCATGGAAATGAGAAGTAAATATTATACCTGTCCACATACTTGTATCAGTTTCGTTGAAATTTGGCACTGAGAACTTACCAGTACTTGATAAAAAGGGATACTCAACTTCTGCCATAGTTCTTGAGAAACACTGTTGGGAATGATAATCTGGCTTATCATCGGCCGAAGAACTGCAAAAGAACTCTTTGTATAGCATACTTCACCATTCTCGATGCTGGATAGGCATGAGTGAGTTGAGCCCAAGGAGATATCATCAGAGATGTGGAGTCCCAAATTTTCAAACCCTTTATCATATTGAGACATTTGCATATGGAAATTGTCAATAGGAGTAACAAGCTCCATGTCCTTAGATGTTTCATCCAATATAACGGCAAAAGGATTTGTCCATTTTTCATCGCTGCCACCAAGAGAAGGAACAATCATATCATCTTCGATTGTGACTTCAATATTCTTCCTCGTGGCAATCAAGACATCTTCATTCAAATGTGTGTAATAATCTGGCTTGAACTAATCCATATTGACTTCTTGTTCTTCTGTGAACGACAGGAAAAATTTATTGATTCCCTCTTTAAAATATGTGCAACTGGGTAGCTTGGAAATAATATTGCTCGGTCTCGAAGAATCATATATTGGTGTACCCATAAACTTCCAATAATCATCATCTTCAAGAATCCTGTCATTTCCTTCCAGGAGGTCTAAGATATCATATTAAACCGTAACATGAGGATAAGGAGGACTCGCCACTTCTTTATATTCTTTAGTTTCTTCAACGAAGGCTTCTTTGTCTTCTTTGCTGTGAATGGTATCATCTTCATCTTTGGGAGTAACTTCATCTTCAGACACAAGGCCTATGATGTCATCAACAAGGTCTTGAACAACAGTTTCTTCAAGCAAGCCTTCTGAGGTTTGATCTTCATCAAAAGATTATTCGTCAAGGATTGATTCATGCTCTTCTGGGACCCTTTTAATGAGATTGACATATTTTTCTTTTATGAATAAGTCCTTTGCATGCTCGACATGGCCCATACATCTATTACGTTGCTTTTCTCTGCACCAGTAGTTACAAAATGTGTCTAACAACTCTGCAAAAGAGGATATTTGTCCTTTGGGTAGGTTTGTGAATCAAACATGGGCCTTTTCTTCTAGATGGAGGACAAACAATCTCATGTAGACATCCTCTTCTTTAATATCATATTCTATAGCCCCAAGCATAAACATATCTACAAGGTGCTCCACATCATCCTCATAATCACGGAAGGGCTTCCAAAATGTTTCTGGTAACTCATGTGAATAACTTGGAAAGTTTGATAAGTTGAGAGGGGCGAAATACACTTCCATTTCTACAGCAGTCGGATGATCAACATCTTCAAACTCGAATAGGGTGGCCTCTTTGATCTCTTCATTAGGACCATCTTGGTTCTGGATACCCAGTATCTGGTCGATCACAGGATTTCTTACATCTTCATCCATATTACGATCCCATTCTTTGCTAAACGCCTTGATCAAGTGTCCAAGTGAAGGAAACGTTTAAAGAGTGTTGCCGCCTAATACACACTTTATGACACGGGAAAGTCTCCAACCCGCTTTGTGTGTCCTTGGGGGCAAGTTAGAGCTGGGGACCACTGTCACCACNAGTTGGTTTACTTAGATAAACCATAAAGGCATATTAGAAATTGACTTCTTCTCCAAGACTTGTAAAGATTCTACAGGGAGCGAGTTTGTTTAACTTCCTCTAAAAGCCTTTTCAGGATCTAAGAGGGAGCTAAACAAACCAAAGGGCTCCAGGTAGAATACCTTACTATTTATTTTGAAGTGGAGTCGCCACTTGGAGAACAAGTAAACTTTTAATATGGGTAAAAGAAAGAAAAAAAAAAAATTAAAAAAAAAAAAAAAAAAAAAATTAAGGTTATTTCAAAAAAATTTATTAACACTTTAAAAACGAATTAAATTGAAGAATTAAAGAATTAGATCTAAAATTATTTAATTAATGTCAAGACCAAGGACAAAAGACTTGTCCCCGGCAACGGCGCCAAAGATGTTGCCGCCTAATACACACTTTATGACACGGGAAAGTCTCCAACCCGCTTTGTGTGTCCTTGGGGGCAAGTTAGAGCTGGGGACCACTGTCACCACAGTCCACAACTCCTCCGTTTAGGCTAGATCCCGACAGAGCCAAGGGGGGTAGTCCCTACGGAATACTAAGTTCCAGATTTATTAATTTATTACAAATTAATTAAAGGGATCCTTTAAGGTTACAAAATTACAAGACCAGTGCCTATATTAAATGGAGTCAAAAGATTACAAGTTACAAACTTACAAAGAATAAGAATGATTATCCACAGTTGCCTAAGCTAAGCAAGTTTTACAATATCAACAATATGAACAGATAAAATAGTTACAGTTTAGACTCACAAGAGATAGCACAAGGAAAGTGCCTTAAATGAAATTCAGTAAAATGAAAAAGAAAGGACTTTAAGTTGATNAACAGATAAAATAGTTACAGTTTAGACTCACAAGAGATAGCACAAGGAAAGTGCCTTAAATGAAATTCAGTAAAATGAAAAAGAAAGGACTTTAAGTTGATTTACTTGAAGCATTTTAAACAGATGTTAAGCATTCACCACATGAGCGATTACAGAACAGGAAGTAAATGAAACTAAAAGTAAAGTGTTGGAGTGCTTGCGGTAAAATAAAAATGAAAGTGCTTGTAGTAAAACCTTGAACAGCAAGGTGATAGTAAAATGGACCAATGTTTGTAGGACGTTTTGCAGTGTCTCCTGGTAAGTTTTAATAAATTTTATTAGAGTTGTTCTTCTTGAAGTTAGTTTTAGATCCGGTGGTGTGACTACCCCGATCTAGTTCTTCTCAAACCGAAGAAAGATTGCTGTTGCGCTCAACAGGTGGGAACAAAGCCCACCCCTAGCTCACAGGTCAATCCCCAATGGCTCGGTGCTCACAAGGAGGACGTCAAAGCGCCTAGAGACTGTCCCCAGCCTGCTACCCCTTGCAGCTTTCGAGTCACTGTTTTTAATCGATTCAAAACTCTCTAGATGGATGCCTATTAGACTACGACTTCCTTTTCCCCTGGTCGTATCTCAGAGTACCCCGGAGGGTGATAACCGAGTAGAGGAGCAAGAGATAGGGAAGCTTGGTTGGTTAATTTTATGGGTTGATTTTAAATCTTGGGTGATTAAGATGCAAAGTAAATTTTAAAGATATCAACAAGATCACCAAGCGATGTCCCTTATGGGAGGTGCTGGTATTCGATCTTGGNGTATTAGACTACGACTTCCTTTTCCCCTGGTCGTATCTCGGAGTACCCCGGAGGGTGATAACCGAGTAGAGGAGCAGGAGATAGGGAAGCTTGGTTGGTTAATTTTATGGGTTGATTTTAAATCTTGGGTGATTAAGATGCAAAGTAAATTTTAAAAATATCAACAAGATCACCAAGCGATGTCCCTTATGGGAGGTGCTGGTATTCGATCTTGGATTGAAAGTAATGTGTGTTGAAGATTGTAGCAGGAAAAATAAAAGGTTTCTTTAATTACCTAAGCCCTCACTTCTCCTGCTTTTCATATCCAACTTGAATTCCCTAAAGGGAGATGACAAGTGGATAGAGAATACACAGGATGGGTGAGTTGTATGATTACTTCCCTTTTTTAAACAGTAAATGAAAGAGCTGAACTTGAAAAGAAACTGTAACTTAACTAGAACAATGCTTAACCTCACAGCAATCTCTGTGACAGAGATGGTGGTCTGTCACAGAGATAGGTAGGTGGAAAGGAAACTAATTAAACTAACCTCACAACAATCTCTGTTACAGAGATGATGGTCTGTAACAGAGATAGGTGGGCGAATGAATAAAACAATAGACTGAAATAAACAGTAAACTAAATGTAACTGAAATAAATAGCAACTAACCTCACTTCAATCTTTGTGACAGAGATGGTGGTCTGTCACAAAGATAGGTGGGTAAAAGGAAAATGAACTACTTGTCTACTTTACAGAATATAAATGCTTTACAAAGCTTCAGAAAATACCCCAAGAGACTCTCTTTGGGGTTTACAATAACAGAAAAGTTGAGAGTTTGGACCCTCCTTGAACCGGTTGAGGGTTGAGATATTTCTGTGCCCTTTTGGACAGCAAATCTCCTTTAAACCTGCACTACCTGTCAAAAACCAGCGAACTATTTTCGCTGTAAATCACATAAAACACTAAAAATTACTGTTAAAAAATATTAGTACAAATTTACAAATTTACAGAAAAAATAAAAAAATTCTGAATGTGATAAGTGACAGAAATATAAAGTTTAGGGGGCTGAAAACTGAGTTTTCAGCCACCTAAATGATACTAAAACAGTAAATTTAAAGCCTCTAACTGATCTATAATCTATGGGGGCCCTAAAACAAGGTTTACATCCACTAAACAGTGAATAAAACCTTGTTAAAAACAGGCTGAAAGTAGATGGCCGAATTGAAATTCTGCAGAAATGAGCCCCTGGAGAGATGCCCTTGCTTGGGAAACCTGCAACAAATCTAACTCTGCAAAAAATTGTAAGCCTAGAGGAGAATGCTCAACGATCCCTGCAAAATACTTTGAAGAAAAACGTCAAACAGTTCACAAAAGAGAGCAAAAATACTTTTACTCTCTAATCTCTCCACAAAATACTTTGTGGAGAGCCAACTAGACAAATACAAAAAATGCAAAGCTAAAAATATATACAAGTTACCTTACAACATGAAAGATGGAAAATTATAGCACAATGTCCCTCCAAAGATTCCTTAGATTAAGTGGCCCAACTAGGGCAAAAAGATTACAATAGCAAGAGAGAGAGAGCTTGAGAAGATAGTGGGTAAATAATCCGGCAGCATAACAATAGCATGAGAGAGCTTGAGAAATGAGGGAGTGAGGCCCCCATTTTATAGTTGAGGAAGACCCCAAACCCCTTGAAGATCAATGGCTGAGATTAGATCTAGATCTAGGTTAAATCTC